>JAVJIF010028136.1:0-83164 GCA_038442645.1 Agave tequilana | reverse complement strand
ACCCTATCCTTTCACGGGCGGTTGGTTGGGCGACCATGCCTTGTATGCTTTTATTGAAAATCATTTTAAACTTGAGCATGATTGGGTGGTAGGTTATATGAGGTATACATTTGATATTATTGTTGTTTCAATTGGTATCATTGGATTCTTTCAATTGGTATCAATATTGACATTTCTTGTATACTCATATATATATTTTTGTATGTATGTATGCTTACACTTCATATAGTTTCAATTTCGATTGGTATCTAATTTTTATACATATATATATTTTGTTTATGCTAAGCTTGAGTTTTAATGATCATCATGTTTCAATTGATTAGTTTTCAATTGGTATTCTAATACAAGCTTAGACATTATTTTTATTTGGTATTTTATAAAGGGGGAGAGAAAACTCGTATTTTATCTTTCAATTGGTATTTGGTTTACCATTGGTTTTGTATTCCACTCCCTTGCTTTATGATAGAAAATAATAATTTCATTTTGGTATCATATACTTAAAAAGAATAATACTTTCAATTGGTAAAATTGATATCAAGATGCTTATTTGTTTACTCAATTGGTATCAAGATTTTGTTTACTTTCATTGGTATCTATTGATCTATTTCTTTCAATTGGTATCCATGAAAATTTATATTGATTTGTTTGATATCACCCCTTTATTGATTCTTTGTTTCGGACAAAAAGGGGGAGAAGAATGTTTTGTTTTTACTTTAACCCCTTTGTTGATGACTGACAAAAAGGGGGAGAAGTATTTGAGTTTATATGCATGTTTTATATGCATGTTTTGTTTTATCTATTAGTTTGTCGTTTAATTGTTTAATTGGTAACAAGAGCATTTCATTGCTATTAAGAGCATGTTTTTATTGGTATCAAGAGCACGTTTTATGCATGATGCATTTCATATGTTTGGTATCAAGAGCATGTTTTTGTATTTGGTACCTTGTTTTATGCATGTCTATGCATACATGTTTATGAGCTTTCATTGTATATTTATTGTTTATTGCTATGCATGAGTTAAGGGGAGCTTCCTTGAAGCTTAACTTTAATCCATGCATATATAACTCCATGAGTTTTGTCATCATCAAAAAGGGGGAGATTGTTGGCCCAAAGGCCTTCCACTCTAGTTTTAATGATGATTAACTCATGTAGTTATGTTTACTAATAATCTTGTGCCTAACCACGAGAGCTTCATATAGCGCCTCAACTCTTATTCAGAGGAATCAAGAGGAGTTAGTCCAGAGCCCTTCACGGGGAATTCGGCTATACTCGTTGGTTGCACTAAGTGTTGTTGCAAATTAGTTTTAATTTCTGCATTTAGTCATTAGATTAGCCTTATCACCTATTCACCCCCTCTAGGTGATTTCAGAATTAGCCTCCAAAAATTCAGAAATAGCTGACACAAACATCACAATCAAATTCAAGAAACAAAACTCAAGAAACTAGCCGTTGGGGCTGCTGGCGGCTGCCGGTCGACCGGCAGTCAAACTTGGCAACTAGCCGTCGACGGTCGGTCGACCAGAGGCAAAACAAAAACAAATCTTTGTTCTGTCGGTCGACTGGCCCGGTCGACCGACAAAACCCGAGAGCAAGGGTCTGTCAGTCGGTCGACCGGTCCGGTCGACCGGTGGACGTGAACAAACGTGCACGCCAAAAACACAAGGCCCGGTCGACCGGTGCAGTCGACCGATTAGGCCTGAACTAGAGCCGGTCGACCGCCCCGGTCGACCGTTGGGCCTGAAACAGAATTTTTTATAGGAAATTTTTTGAACTTAGAAGAATTTTTAAAATAATTTAAATGGCTATATGAATAAGTAGCATGCTATAAGGGTTGGTATACATGATATAAACAAGATGTAAAAATATAAAATAATTAGAGACATGTATATTAACCAAGACATGCATCTAATCCAACAAACCAAAATAAAAAACCGTATTTTGAAAAATGGAAATATGTGTGTGTTTTCTTGAGCCAACTTATCATAACCTCATTCTTTAACAAACTAATTCTTACAACGGTTCTAGGTGACTACATGATCTTCAAGTTAGGGCTTCTCCATATGGAATGATGTATAGCTTGAATCCTTGAACCCGAATTGAGTCATCTTGAGTCAAAAGTACCTTTCTTTAGGGAAGAAAACATATTGAATCCTTAGAACCCTGAAACACACTTAAACACTAAAATATGATTAGTACAAATAACTATATATGTTTTGTAATCATCAAAACTTTAAAAACCGGGTGATTGTAACCTTGGGCCAACACTTTCCTAACCCAAACAAATTTATTTACAAAATTTGAAGTATTTAATCTATTATAACAAAATTTGCAAGGTGGCCCTTACGTCCACAATGTGTACAAGTGTACACATGAGCATACATAAAATCATGTGTGTAAGCATGGTGAGCATGTGTATACCGTGGTTTGTGTGCATGCATATGAGGAGCATGTTTCTTGCGAAACATGGATTCCAATCGTGTGTGGTTCATGGCACATTGGCTCAAAGTGTTGGCCCAAGAGGTTACACTCTCCAATTGTTTTGTGTTTTGATGATGACAAACCAAATTAGAGCTATTTGGTACTAACAAGTTTGTTAAGATGAGTTTCAGGTTTTGTACCATGTTTAGAGACCATTTGCTTAGCTATTGCAAGAACTTCTAAGTTCCACAAAGCAAGGAAGGCAAATTGCACATCAAGGAAGGATCATAGAAGAGAAGGCACTAGCAAGGCATTGGATGGCTCAAAGACTTGAAGATAGCACAGAAGTCTTCATGTAATTTGTTTTTCAGTTATAGTATGTTAAAGAATAGTGGATAGGTTTGAAGCTCTATCACACACGTTTTTGCGCACATGCTCATCCAAAATAATTTCTCATAAATTATACAAAAATATTTTGCATACAAGTTTTTGCCTACAAATACATCTTTATGTTTAATTCTATTTCCTGTTCAAAAGTATTTTTGTTAAAATCAAAATCCTCTTTGTTTTCTTTTCTAAAATCAATTTTTGACCTGATCCGGTCGACCGGGGCAGTCGACCGAGTCTGTGTCAGTCTGGTCCGGTCGACCGGACCAGTCGACCGAAGTTCTGGCAGATGCACGTATCCATGTGCATGTCTGTCGGTCGACCGAGGCGGTCGACCGGACTATTGCTTTTGCTCACAGGTTTTATCGGTCGACCGGGTCGGTCGACGCTAGCCTATAACGGTCGAATTTTTGTACTACCGGTCGACCGGCCCGGTCGACCGATCTGACCGTTTGAACAGTAACGGGCAGATTTTTAGGAGCTGTTTATTTTTGTCTTTTGTGTTTAAAAATTCGTTTAAAGATATATTTTGATCTAATTACTTCCTAAACATCAGTAATTATGTTTTGTCCCTAAACCCTAGCCCTCTCCTATAAATAGAGGGGTGTTTGGGGAGAGATTGGTTACAACAACAATTATTGCTAAAAATTCAAAGTTTAAGGCTTTCAAAGTTCTTGGTTTTTGTGCTAAATTCTCTCAATTTTCTGAAGGGTTTCAAAAGTTTTTCTCTGATTTCAATTTCTTTTCCTTACACAAAAGAGCTTCAATTCTACTCATTATTCTCTAAGGACCTTTGTAAGGGAAGAGATTTTTGAAAGAGAGAGTTTGTGGTCTTTTGACTACCAAGGAAATCACTTGTTCTTGAGATTGTAGGAGTTGGGTACTCCATTGTAATTGTTCTTTGTGATAGTGGAAGTAGCTAGAATCCTTCTGGGGAAGGCGGGGAGTAGAGCTGGGGTGCTCGAACCTCGATAACATATCCTTGTGTTTGCGATTGGTTTACTTTCTTGCACTCTTTTACTATACTTGCTCTTATTCTTGCTCATCATAATCATTGTCATATTTACTTGCTTGCATTCATCTTGTGAAACTTGATTGTTGTAGCTTTAATTTTTTATTTGCCCCGTGATTAGCATTGTCACCTATTCACCCCCCCTCTAGGTGACTTTTCAATTGGTATCAGAGCTTGGACTCTAGGTTTGGCTTAACATCCATAGAGAGATCCTTAAAATATTGCTAATCAACATTTTCATTTCATTCATTCATCACTAGTAAACATGGCCGACAACATTAAATCCCCACCTAATTTGATGGCCTCAATTTCCCAATTGGAAGGTTAGGATGACTATATTTTTGCAATCTTGGGTAGCTTAGTAGCCAAGTCCTTGACCAAACCCTATGTAGCACCCGATGGTGATGAGAGCACTTGGACTGACCTTGACTTTAAACTATATGAGGCTAACTCCAAGGCCCAAAACTCCCTATTAACCGCCTTGAATGAGGATGACCTTACAAGGGTAATTCATTGCCAATCCGCCTATGAGATTTGGCAACACTTATTGGTCACACACGAGGGGACTTCACAAGTCAAGAGAGTTAAGATAGATCTCTTGAGGTCCCAATATGAGTCATTTAAAATGCTTGATGATGAGTCTATTGATAGTATGGCTACAAGGTTTACTAAAATTACTAATGGTCTTTCTTCCTTAGGTGATGACATCTCCAACGATCAAAAGGTGCGGAAAGTAATTCGGGCTCTTCCTTCATCATGGGAGATCAAGGCCACCACCTTGAAGGAATTGAACGACAAGGACGAGATGGACCTCATTAGTCTCATTGGGAACCTAAAGACCCATGAGATGGAGAAGAAGGCAAGAGAAGAGGCCACTACTTCAAAGAAGAAATCCATAGCCTTCAAGACTTCATCCACCAATGATGACGATGATGAAGACGAAGAAGAAGATGAGGAGCTAACTCTACTTGTACGGAATGTCAAGAGGTTGTACCGAAAGAACAAGTTCAACTTCCGGAGAAGATTCGAAGGCAAAGAGGAGCGGAAGATCATTTGCTATAATTGCCGCAAACCCGGACATATCATGGCGGATTGTCCGGAGTTCAAGAAGAAGATGACTTCCTCCTTCAAGCCAAAGAAACCGGAGGAGAAGAAAGCCTACAAAGCAACATGGGATTCGGAAAGCGAGTCCGAAGAGGAGGTGGATCAAGCTAACATGTGTTTCATGGCAAACACACCCAAGGTAACCCCTCAATCCCTTGATGATGAAGATGATGATGTAAGTAAGGAAGTTCTAGTGCATGCTTTTGTAGAACTTTCTGAAACTTATGATAACAAGAAACTTGAATGCTTAAAATTACAAAAAGAAGTTGCTTTTCTTAAGAATCAACTTGCCATTGTTTCTAAAGAAAAAGATGATATTTCTTCTAATTTCATTTCCATGCAAAAAGAATTTTGTGCCTACAAGAGTACTTGTAAGGCAAAATCTCCTATTATTGATGAAAAAGAAATTTCTTCTTTTAAATCCAAAATGAATGATTTTGAAAAAAGTTTTAAAAGATTGTGCCTTTAATACTAAGAAACTTGAAGAAAAATTTTCTAAAAAGCACACATCTCATGCTAAGATTCCTCATGCTCACACTACACCTAACACGTCACATGTTCATGCTCACAATGCCCATGCTCACAAATCACACACTCATTATGCTTTTAAATATGGTAGAGTATATAGATGCACATATTGTGGTAAAAATGGACATTTAGCTAAGTTTTGCTATGATCAACTAAATAGAACAAATAATCTTGTTTGGGTTCATGACACTAACCCTAGAGGACCCAAGAAAATGTGGGTACCAAAATCAAGTCTTAAATTGTTTGATGTAGGTACACACCAAAGCTCCAAGACGTAGGGAGCGGTGGTACCTTGATAGTGGTTGTTCAAGACACATGACATGGGACATCAACAACTTCACAACCCTATCAAGGTACATGGAAGGTGGCACCGTCACCTTCGGGGATGACTCCAAAGGAACTATCATCGGTATAGGTAACATTCAAATTGGTGCATCTCCTATTATTGAGAATGTTGTTTTAGTAGATGGTTTAAAACATAATTTGCTTAGCATTAGTCAACTTTGTGATCGTGGACTTAAAGTTATTTTTGATGATACTTCTTGTAAGATTTTTGATGTTAAATCCGATGTTTGTATTCTCACCGGTTTTCGTGATAATAATGTTTATATTATTGACATGCTTAATTTAGATTGTTCTACTAAATGCTTAAATGCTTTTGATGAAAATTCTGGCTTTGGCATAGAAGATTAGGACATGCATCTTTTGACCATATTTCTAGGATTAATTCAAAGGAATTGGTGAAGGGTATACCTTGCTTGGATTTGAGAAAGACCGCATTTGTAGTGCGTGCCAACTTGGGAAACAAACCAAGTCTTCCTTTAAACAATCAAGGATATCATGTCAACTAGGCCTTTAGAATTAATTCATATGGATCTTTTTGGACCAACTAAAACTAAGAGTTTAAATGGAAGTAGATTTGCATTTGTTTTAGTTGATGATTTCTCCCGTTTTACTTGGGTTTTCTTTTTACAAAATAAAGATCATACTTTTTCTCATTTTAAAATTTTTCGAAAAAGAGTTGAAAAAGAAAAGGGTTTTCCGATTTTGAGAATAAGGAGTGATAGAGGTGGTGAGTTTGTTAACCAACTCTTCATGACTTATTGTGATGAAAAGGGAATTAAGCATGAAATGTCTTGTCCTAGAACTCCACAACAAAATGGAGTTGTAGAAAGGAAAAATAGAACACTTCAAGAGATGGCTAGGACAATGATAAGTGAATATGACCTCCCTCAATATTTATGGGCCGAAGCCGTAAACACCGCATGCTATATATCAAATCGTATTTATTTGTGCAAAAATTCTTCAAAAACATCATTTGAAATGTATCATTCTAGAAAACCAAATGTTGCATATTTTAAAGTTTTTGGATGCAAGTGTTTTGTTTTGAATACTAAGGATAATTTGGGTAAATTTGATGGTAAGGCTTATGAGGCTATCTTTGTTGGATATTCCTTTACTAGCAAAGCATATAGAGTTTTCATTAGATCTTCTCAAACCATTGAAGAATCCATGCATGTTAAGTTTGAAGAATCTAATGTGTTTGTTGAGAATGTTGTAGAGTTTGAACCATTAGGTGAAGACATGGAGAGACTATCCTTGAAGGACTCACCCGCTCAAGAAGAAAAGCTAGATCCTATTGGTGAAGTTCAAGAGGATAAGGAGGAAAGCACTCAACCGCTTCCCAAAGCTTGGAGATACGCTACAAATCATCCTAAGGAGCTCATCTTGGGTGATGCATCTAAAGGAGTCACAACGCGCTCCAAACTCCATGACATATGTGGTAACTTTGCTTTTATTTCTCATTTTGAACCCAAAGGCATTCTCGAAGCCGAGACGGACCCATATTGGTTGCTTGCCATGCAAGAGGAATTCAATCAATTTGAGCGCAACCAAGTTTGGCACCTTGTTCCTAAGCCCCACGATAGACCAATAATTGGTACTAAGTGGATCTTTAGAAACAAGATGGATGAGTCCGGAAATGTCATTAGGAATAAAGCTAGGTTAGTGGCCCAAGGTTACACTCAAGTTGAAGGAATTGACTTTGAGGAGACCTTTGCACCCGTAGCACGGCTTGAAGCCATACGGATGATACTAGCTTTTGCATGTTTAAAAATTTTAAACTTTTTCAAATGGATGTAAAAAGTGCATTTTTAAATAATTTTATTAATGAAGAAGTTTATGTTTCTCAACCTCCCGGTTTTGTTGATCATGTTCATCCCGATTTTGTTTTTAAACTTGATAAAGCTTTGTATGGATTGAAACAAGCTCCAAGAGCTTGGTATGAAAGGCTTTCTAGTTTTCTCATTTCAAATGATTTTATTAAAGGCAAAGTGGACACAACTCTTTTTACTAAGCATGTTGATAATGATATTTTAATTGTGCAAATTTATGTTGATGATATAATTTTTGGATCTACTAATGAGCTTTTATGCAGGATTTTGAGAAAGTCATGCAACTTGAATTTGAAATGTCTTCAATGGGTGATGTTGACTGAATTTTCCTGCACACAAAAATAAGGATATTAAATTTAGAAATAGTAGTGTGAGGTTCAGTTCTAATCCGCGGTAGCAAGGCTATGCGGGTCGTGATCCTCAAGGAGGGACTGCGATAGAAGCGTTAAGCAAGTTAATCTCTAAAATTTATCTTTTTAGTTAATTGTCACGATGGTATTTACAAAGAAACGTGGTATTTACAACGAGTTGTGGGAAAGAATATTGGAGAGATATGGATTTAATCTACGAAAAGAAAATAAAAGAAAGAAAGGAAAACTTATCTCTTTATTTGCTTGCCGTTTGAACCGTTGCGATGATTTCCCTTTTCTTGGAAGGCGTACAAGCACGGCTTATGGGATCGTCCGCCTTCTTAATCTACTCTACGAAATAAAACAACAAGCTATGAAGACTTGTTCATCGCCATGGGCCGTCAAGGTTCCTTCTTCGGCTAGGTAGTCTCAAAGCGTCAAGTTCTCACGGTTTGCAAGACATCAGAGAAAGAAACAATGAAACAGAAATTGAAGAATAGCACAAAGAAAGAAGAACATAAATACACAAGAATAAATAAACAAGAATAAAAGAACAAAAGCTAACCTTGAGTAGATTCTATTAACAATGGAAGAAAAATAAAAAACTTACACCGATGTCACCTCAGTACAAGTATGATCCCTTCCTCCATGAAAGCATCTCCACTCTCAGTTACAAAATTTACAAAATAAAAATCTAACCTAAAACCTAAACCTAGCTTTTGGCCCTTTGCTCGCCTCTGAACGCTCTGTACGTTGCAATGCAGGTGATATTTATAGGGCAGAAGGAAGTAGAGTCCCATCACAACACCTCCACGAAAACTCGTATCTGGATAAGCTCAGATTGCCGCGGAAACGCGGCTTTTGCCGCGGATCCGCGGCAATCTCGTGGAGTTAGGCCACGCGCTTTGGCGCGTGGCTTCTTCTGGTCCATCTATGTGGGCGCCTGCTTCTAGATTTGTAATCCTGGCCTTTTAAATCTGGATTTTCGAGATAACTTAGTAATCAAGTTACCCTTAATCCAGATTCTTCAAAATCTTCTTCCCACGAATTTCCTTCTTATCTTGGCCTTTTATCCTCATCCTGCAGGTGTTTAGGGTTGGATAGAAGTCTATCTTTCCCTAATCTCTGATATTTGCAACTTTTAGCCCTTGTATTTGCATTTTGACTCTTTGTATTTGCACTTTGACTCTTGGGCTTCAAATATGGGCTTTGGGCTTCATTAGGCTTTTATTTATTATAAAATAATAATTCGAGGCCTGCACACAATAAATAATAAAATATTAATAATTGTGCAGATTTAAATGAATAAATATGAAAATGTGATGGTAAATATAATGATAAAAATGCACTTTTGACTACCAATCACACCCCCACACTTATCTTTTTGCTCGTCCTCGAGTAAAAACAAAGAAAAAGAAAAAATTAATCTAACCTAACTCACTTTCGTAGGAATCACGATTGCACTTAGCACGTGCAACAAGCCGTTAAACCTCTAGGTTACCCTAGAGGACGAGTGTTGTCTCGTGAGGGTTTTCAGCGGATTGCACCCAAAAATCCATAAAAAGGAAAATATTTGAATTATTATTGAAGAGATTAAGTAGTCTATAAGTTTTAGGATCCTCATTTTTATTCATTCTTTAAACTTAGTCTTAATAAAGTTAATTGTTTTCCATTTTAGGTAAGAATTAAAATTGAATTTCTAATATAGTCTTTTTCGTTACCAAAAATCATATGCATCCTTATGTTTTTACTAGGAATTCCTTAACTTGGACTCTCATGCCTCTTTATTATTTTTATAACATCATCTAATTTTCTTTCATGTAAGTATCAAGGCTTCTTGAGGCCCTCATACCTAACTAATTGACTATTAGATGTGTTAATATATTTATTTTTTTTTTATTATTTTTTTTTGGCATGTATAACTCATCTAATTTTCTTTCGTATAAGTATCAAGGCTTCTTGAGGCCCTCATACCTAACTAATTGATTATTAGATATGTTAATACATATATTATTTTTCTTAGTCTTCTTAGGCTTTCTAATCCACCCATGTAACGAATTTAAAGTCGATGACTCCCAAACCGGTTGGCTTTAGGGCACCAAGTGAGAAAACACCCCGCGGACTCAAATTCGAGTGAACTAGGCCCCAAAACTAAGGACTTTATTTATTTACTCACCTTTAGGCATGAATACTTATGCTTCTTGAGGCACATGTATCAGCTTAATTGGTGATTTTTTTTTTTCTTCTTTTTTTTTTTTTATAAGAGGCACAAGGTCTTTGTCTTAGAATCCTAGATATGCATTTGGTATGCACATTTCATTAAGGTAAAAATCAAGACTAATTATTTATTCAATTTCTCTCCTATACCTAAAAATTTAAACAATTTATTTATTTTGACCAAGTTTTTAGAAATCCTAATCATGATTTTCCTAATCCTTAAAACTAACTTAGATTTCTTTCAAAAAATAAGTCAAAATATTTCCTTTTTATAAACAATTTTTTTTTAAATTTTTTTTTTTATTAGCAATTTTTTTTTTTTAGTTTTTACCTATGTTAGTATGTTAGTAAAGCCCACCCCCACACTTATCTCATGCATTGTCCTCAATGTATGAATGAATGCATATATGCATGAAACAGAACAAGGGAAGGCGGAAGTTACCTTAGGGTGGTGGTTCCGGAGGTGGTCTAATTGGTCCACGAAATGCGGCCCAATCAAGATAACAGATAATTTGGTGGAACCCACCAGAAACTTTCCTTACATAACCCACAAAAATATATGTATAATTATTTTTAAAAATTTCCACCCCATCGAATTTCCAAATTTCATAATAAGTTTCAGAGTTAATTGTCTCAACCTCCTTGTCCCAAAATGGAGAATGAAAGGATGGAATTTTGACTTGGACATTATAGGTGCGGGAACGAATACCGACTCAGGGAAGATGCTCAAATCAAGTAAGGGCTCAGGAGTCGGGCTAGGTTCAAGAATTGGGTCCAAGTCAAGAAATTGAAACTCAAGTCCACAATCTTCTTCCCACAATGGAATGTGACCTAATATGGATGATATCTCTTTACTTCCAATATTAAGGAATTCTAGCTCATCGCCATACAATTCTTCAAAACTAAGGTTAACATCGTCCGTCAGAATTGTACAATCAATTTCAGAAGTAAAGAGATTGTGAGAATCTAGGTCAAGTTCAATATGATCATCTAAAATGGGTGATTCAATTTCATAATGAATTGGAATAGGATCCAATGTTGACTCGGGAAAAGTGAAATCAGGTGGAGACACTGGAGTCATTATTGGATCAGGAAATAAAATTGAATCATCAAGTGGAAGATCATGATCATATTCAAGCTCAAGTTCTAATTCAGGAAAGGAAAACTTACCAAGTTATCAAGAATTGGAGTTTCGGCAAGTTCACATGATGGTACTGAATTAGAATCTTGTTGTTCACAGCAACTTGGTTCGTCGGCTCTAAGTGAGTGGTCAATGAAAGCAGAAACGGCCGAACTGTGAGCATGTAAAGCTTGAACCATCAAATCTATGTCATGATCACGGGCTAATTGAGCCTCAGTCATGGCAGCTAGCATCTCTTTATAGTCGATAGGATCATCTTGTTCTGATTGGTCTTGAAAAGATGAAGTGTCATCATGATGAAATTGTGAGTCGGTGGACTCACGCATCATCCTATCTAAGATTGATGGTGATGTTGCTTGGACTTATGCATACTTATCATTTCCCCAATAGATGGTAGTCTATTATGAATTGGTGGATCTAAGTATAAATCATTGAAAGAATGTGGACTAGATGGATATGGAGGACAATTTGGTTGAGAATTAGACTCGGGGGACTCGAAACCCCATGAACTCTGTGACGAGTTGAAATTATTATGGAAATTATAGTCATAAGATGGGGGGTGTGGGTTATATTCATTCGGATAAGACCATTCCGGCACACTAGATTGGTCAAAGTTAGGGTATGCCGGGTTGGTAATATCCGAATAATAGTTAGGGGTGTAATATGGATTAAAATTGGAATTATTCTTATATGCCATATCACACCAACACAAACACAACAAACAAAAAGAAAAATTCTAACCTAAGTTAGGGTAGACCTATGACCTAGACGACTCCTAACTGGTTAGACTGTCCACGGGAGGTAGGGTGTAGACTTTGACCACAAGTTAATCAGCCAGGTCGGGGCAAGAGTGGTGGGAGGTTTTCCGTCAAAGACGTTCCTTAATTAAATAACCACCACACTTCGGGCTTTCGGCCCTCAATCCCCTTCCTAGACACTGATTTGGCAGGAGTCAACTTCCAACACCGTTCCCCCTTAGGATAATCTCCTAATTGAGTCCGAGATGTCCCTAGGGCCAACGTCTACTAATTTTTAAGTTAGGCTTGGGTTAGTGAGTGCTCGGGATATGATTTTTGGGCTAAGGAAGGGTGATGAAATCCCCACCTTATCTTGTTAATGGGTTATGCCCTTAAGATGAATTAGTGCAAGTGTACAAGATAAATAGATAAGAATCACTCAAAGCAGAAAATCAACCAAGAGATGAATCCTATTCTACATGCAATGCGTACGTACCTTGCCTCCAGCACTCTTCAACAGTAAAAGTAAAAGAATTGAAAGACACGTGCCTAGAATGCAATTGTCTAAACAATTTTTAATTACAACCAATTTTTTACTGTTGATTAAATTAGCAGGTATATGGTGAATAATACAGGAAGATAAGTATTGCAGAAGCTGTATTTTGCAGAGCTGAAGACCCTGCAGAAAAATTGTCAGGAGTGAACTCCTCCTTGCCGCAGATCCGCGGCTTTGGCCGCGTTTCTGCGGCAATTTGGAGGGATCCTGGGCTCTGCTTTCTGGAGCAGAGGCCCAGGTCCACTTATATGTTACTGCAGTTGCAAAAATCCTGTTTCTTCACCTGTAACCTGCAACAGAAAAGAATAAAGAATAAGTTAATAAAAAATATTTTTTTTTTATTAGAGAATAACTTACCGTCCCTCCCCGGCAACGGCGCCAATTTGTTGACTGAATTTTCCTGCACACAAAAATAAGGATATTAAATTTAGAAATAGTAGTGTGAGGTTCAGTTCTAATCCGCGGTAGCAAGGCTATGCGGGTCGTGATCCTCAAGGAGGGACTGCGATAGAAGCGTTAAGCAAGTTAATCTCTAAAATTTATCTTTTTTAGTTAATTGTCACGATGGTATTTACAAAGAAACGTGGTATTTACAACGAG
Source organism: Agave tequilana (assembly GCA_038442645.1). Taxonomy (NCBI): domain Eukaryota; kingdom Viridiplantae; phylum Streptophyta; class Magnoliopsida; order Asparagales; family Asparagaceae; genus Agave; species Agave tequilana. Next base: position 69,940 of record JAVJIF010028136.1, on the reverse strand, counting down.
TTGTGGGAAAGAATATTGGAGAGATGTGGATTTAATCTACGAAAAGAAAATAAAAGAAAAGAAAGGAAAACTTATCTCTTTATTTGCTTGCCGTTTGAACCGTTGCGATGATTTCCCTTTTCTTGGAAGGCGTACAAGCACGGCTTATGGGATCGTCCGCCTTCTTAATCTACTCTACGAAATAAAAAACACAAGCTATGAAGACTTGTTCATCGCCATGGGCCGTCAAGGTTCCTTCTTCGGCTAGGTAGTCTCAAAGCGTCAAGTTCTCACGGTTTGCAAGACATCAGAGAAAGAAACAATGAAACAGAAATTGAAGAATAGCACAAAGAAAGAAGAACATAAATACACAAGAATAAATAAACAAGAATAAAAGAACAAAAGCTAACCTTGAGTAGATTCTATTAACAATGGAAGAAAAATAAAAAACTTACACCGATGTCACCTCAGTACAAGTATGATCCCTTCCTCCATGAAAGCATCTCCACTCTCAGTTACAAAATTTACAAAATAAAAATCTAACCTAAAACCTAAACCCTAGCTTTTGGCCCTTTGCTCGCCTCTGAACGCTCTGTACGTTGCAATGCAGGTGATATTTATAGGGCAGAAGGAAGTAGAGTCCCATCACAACACCTCCACGAAAACTCGTATCTGGATAAGCTCAGATTGCCGCGGAAACGCGGCTTTTGCCGCGGATCCGCGGCAATCTCGTGGAGTTAGGCCACGCGCTTTGGCGCGTGGCTTCTTCTGGTCCATCTATGTGGGCGCCTGCTTCTAGATTTGTAATCCTGGCCTTTTAAATCTGGATTTTCGAGATAACTTAGTAATCAAGTTACCCTTAATCCAGATTTCTTCAAATCTTCTTCCCACGAATTTCCTTCTTATCTTGGCCTTTTATCCTCATCCTGCAGGTGTTTAGGGTTGGATAGAAGTCTATCTTTCCCTAATCTCTGATATTTGCAACTTTTAGCCCTTGTATTTGCATTTTGACTCTTTGTATTTGCACTTTGACTCTTGGGCTTCAAATATGGGCTTTTGGGCTTCATTAGGCTTTTATTTATTATAAAATAATAATTCGAGGCCTGCACACAATAAATAATAAAATATTAATAATTGTGCAGATTTAAATGAATAAATATGAAAATGTGATGGTAAATATAATGATAAAAATGCACTTTTGACTACCAATCAGGTGAGCTCAATTTCTTCCTTGGACTCCAAATCAAGCAATTGCAAGACGGAACCTTCATTAACCAAGCCAAGTACGCAAAGGAGCTAGTAAAGAAGTTTGGGCTTGAAGGATCAAAGGCTTGCAACACTCCAATGGTAACTATAACCAAGCTTGATAAGGACGAACAAGGTAAAAATGTTGATATTAAATTATATAGCAGCATGATAGGAAGTCTTTTATATTTGACGGCAAGTAGGCCGGATATCATGTTTAGTGTGTGTCTTTGTGCTAGATTTCAGTCGTGTCCTAAAGAGTCTCATCTTATTGCGGTAAAACGCATTATTCGTTATATTAAGGGCACTATTGGAATGGGTCTTTGGTATCCAAAAACTATAGATTTTTCAATGACTAGTTATTCAGATGCCGACTATGCGGGTTGTAGAGTAGATAGAAAGAGTACTAGTGGGACATGTCAATTTCTTGGTAATTGTCTTGTTTCATGGTCCTCTAGGAAACAAAATTCCGTAGCTCTCTCAACCGCCGAGGCGGAGTATGTTGCCGCGGGGGCTTGTTGTGCACAAGTCCTTTGGATGAAACATACTCTCCTTGATTTTGATTTGCACTTTGATCATATAAAAATATTTTGTGATAATACTAGTACTATACACATGACCAAAAATGCAAATCAACATAGTAAGACCAAGCACATTGAGATTAGATATCACTTTCTTAGAGATCATTTTGAGAAAGGTGATATAGATATTGATTATGTTTCCACAGATTTACAACTAGCCGATATTTTCACTAAACCCCTTGATTTTGCTAGATTTTCTTTTATTTGTGGAGAACTTAATGTTTGTATTATTGAATAGACATGTTTTTCATAACCCTTTTTGATGTATGACAAAAAGGGGGAGAATAATACATGACAAAAATAAGTTCATTTGGTCTTGGTTCCATATGAATTTATATGCTTTAATTTTAAGATTTGTTTTATGAATTTATATGTTTTGGTTTTATGAATTCTTGTGTTTTAGTTGTTTTGGTATTTTGGTATCAAGAGCAATTTTTGTGCTTTATATATTTGTTTTAATTAGTTTCAATAATTGGTGCATCATTTCAATTATTAGTATCTAGAGCATATTCTTGTGTTTTATGTATAGCATAATTTGAGGGGGAGCTTTCTCCTCCCTATATTTTTGTTAATAGCCTATTTGTTTTGTCATCATCAAAAAGGGGGAGATTGTTGGCCCAAGAGGTTACACTCTCCAATTGTTTTGTGTTTTGATGATGACAAACCAAATTAGAGCTATTTGGTACTAACAAGTTTGTTAAGATGAGTTTCAGGTTTTGTACCATGTTTAGAGACCATTTGCTTAGCTATTGCAAGAACTTCTAAGTTCCACAAAGTAAGGAAGGCAAATTGCACATCAAGGAAGGATCATAGAAGAGAAGGCACTGCAAGGCATTGGATGGCTCAAAGACTTGAAGATAGCACAAGAAGTCTTCATGTAATTTGTTTTTCAGTTTATAATATGTTAAAGAATAGTGGATAGGTTTGAAGCTCTATCACACACGTTTTTGCGCACATGCTCATTCCAAAATAATTTCTCATAAATTATACAAAAATATTTTGCATACAAGTTTTTGCCTACAAATACATCTTTATGTTTAATTCTATTTCCTGTTCAAAAGTATTTTTGTTAAAATCAAAATCCTCTTTGTTTTCTTTTCTAAAATCAATTTTTGACCTGATCCGGTCGACCGGGCAGTCGACCGAGTCTGTGTCAGTCTGGTCCGGTCAACCGGACCAGTCGACCGAAGTTCTGGCAGATGCACGTATCCATGTGCATGTCTGTCGGTCGACCGAGGCGGTCGACCGGACTATTGCTTTTGTTCACAGGTTTTATCGGTCGACCGGGTCGGTCGACCGCTAGCCTATAACGGTCGAATTTTTGTACTACCGGTCGACCGGCCCGGTCGACCGATCTGACCGTTTGAACAGTAACGGGCAGATTTTTAAGAGCTGTTTATTTTTGTCTTTTGTGTTTAAAAATTCGTTTAAAGATATATTTTGATCTAATTACCTCCTAAACATCAGTAATTATGTTTTGTCACTAAACTCTAGCCCTCTCCTATAAATAGGGGTGTTTGGGGAGAGATTGGTTACAACAACAATTATTGCTAAAAATTCAAAAGTTTAAGGCTTTCAAAGTTCTTGGTTTTTGTGCTAAATTCTCTCAATTTTCTGAAGGGTTTTCAAAAGTTTTTCTCTGATTTCAATTTCTTTTCCTTACACAAAAGTGCTTCAATTCTACTCATTATTCTCTAAGGACCTTTGTAAGGGAAGAGATTTTAAAAGAGAGAGTTTGTGGTCTTTTGACTACCAAGAAAATCACTTGTTCTTGAGATTGTAGGAGTTGGGTACTCCATTGTAATTGTTCTTTGTGATAGTGGAAGTAGCTAGAATCCTTCTGGGGAAGGCGGGGAGTAGAGCTGGGTGCTCGAACCTCGATAACATATCCTTGTGTTTGCGATTGGTTTACTTTCTTACACTCTTTTACTATACTTGCTCTTATTCTTGCTCATCATAATCATTGTCATATTTACTTGCTTGCATTCATCATGTGAAACTTGATTGTTGTAGCTTTAAATTTTTTATTTGCCCCGTGATTAGCATTGTCACCTATTCACCCCCCCTCTAGGTGACTTTTCACAAAGTGGCCCAAATAATCTACACTTTTCTTCAACATACATATATCATTTTTAATACTTGAAGACAAAGTGGAGCAACCAACATGTTTATTAATAGAAGAAGAAGCAATAGGAACATGACAAATATGAGTATCAAAATCATTTTTCAAAGAAGAGTTTTCCTTCGAAACTAAATCCAATTCTTTTGAAATTAAAATAATTTTATTTTTCAAAGAATCATTCTCTTTTAAAATAATTTCAAGTTTTGAAGACAAAACCTCATTTTTCTTCAAAACATCATTACAATTATTTTTATTTTTCAAAATTTCATTTTCCTTTAAAACAAGGTCAAGTTGAGTTTTCAAGGAATCTCTTTAACTTGAAATCTCAACCCTCTCTTGTAAAATCATGTCTAGTTTTGAACACAAATCCTTATTTTCTTTAGTTAATTTAAAGGTTTTCTTTTTCAAAACTTGGTACTTTTCAAGCATGTTTTCACAAACTAAAGATTGTTCTTCATTTAATGCATCGGTATCCATAATGTCATCACCTGAAAAACTAGCATAATCATCTAGTTGAGTATCCGAGTTTACCTCAAGGGAGTCATTCCCTTGGACCATGTAGTAAGCATCATCTGACTCATCACTAATAGATTCTTTCTTCACAATGTTTGTCGTTTGTACCTTGGGAGATGTCAATGCATTCCACACTGCAAAAGCGGAATCACAATGAGAAACTATAGATAAATAATTTTTCTAAGAGTGTGTCTAAGTGCCTTTAGGGCTTGCGCATTGGCTTCTATATGCTTGTTATTATCAAGATAAGATTTCTTGATAGTGGCAAGAAAAACGTACAAACCTAGGGCTTTTAAATAAGCACTCATCCTAAGCTTCCATATGTCGATATTAGAAACATCAAACATGGGAGGGGCAAGGTGATCCATGAGTGAATAAATGATATGTGTGCAAATGCAAATCTAGATTAGCTAGCCAAGATCTCACTCTTAGGTGGTTAAACCTAATATCAGGAGCGTAGGCTTTGATACTAATTGAAAATATACTTAGCGGGGGGGGGGGGATGAATAGGTGTATGGCTAATCTAATGACAAATGATGCGAAATTTAAAACTAATTGCAACACACTAAGTGTAACCAAAGAGTGTAGCCGAATTCCCGATGACGGGCTCTGGACTATCTCCTCTAAATTCCTCTAAATAAGAGTTGAGGTGCTATATGAAACTCTCTTGGTTCAACACTAGTGAGGCACACAATCAATACCAAGCATATATAAGATATGAACAATATGATGCAATGCAAGATACAAGAGAGAGAGAGAGAGAGAGAGTTTAGAGATAGTGGATCAAACGCAAACACCAAGATATGTTTCGAGGTTCGAGCCACTGCTCTACATCCCCACCTTCACACAAAAGGATTTTCGCTATGTCTACACAGGCCTCCCACACAGGGAACCTTCACTGAGGATTTGACAATTACAAACTAGGAGTACTAACTCCTCTCTCCAACAACACCACCTCTACACAAGAGGCAAAGCACAATAACTAAAACCTCACACAAGAGGAATGAGGCACTAAGCCAAACAACAATCACCTCTACACTTATAGGGATAAAGAACTAAGCCAAATAACAATCTCAATCACCTCTACACAAGAGGGATGAACACAAACCCAAAGTAAAGGAAAGTTTACAATTTGGTGATCACAATAGACCACAAAACAATTTTTCTCACAAAACAAAGATCCTATAGATAGGATATAGATGATAGCTCAAGTGTGAGAAAATAAGGTGTTTGGAAAATAAATCACAAAGAAAATACTTAGAAAAAATACTAGAAGAAGATAAAAATGAAGATTAAAACCAATTTCCCCAATGCTCTATTTTTCAAGATTTTTCCAACCCTTGAAAATAAATAAAAAAATAAATCTTTTAACCACAAAAACTCTTTTAAACTTGCTGAAAAACTCTTATAAGATGGGAAGAGAAGCTCTAAAAATTCTTGTTAAAATCAGCCCAAGAGATGGCTTATATATAGCCTCTCTCAAAACTAGTCGTTGGCAGTCTGGAATGCCACGATTGCCCTTCCGGTCGATTGCCCAGTCGACTGGCCAACGGTCATTTTTCTGACCATTGTGCCTCCGGTTGACCGCCCGGTTGACGGGGCCAAGCTTATCGGTCGACCGCCCGGTCGACCGGCCACACCCGTGAGTTGGGTGCTTACAGTCGGTCGACCGTGCGGTCGACCGGCCGTGTAGGTTAGCCTTTTGTGCACGTCTCGTGCACATCGGTCGATCGGTCCGGTCGATCGCCAGTATAGTCTGGCTGAAATTCTGGGACTTAAAACTTGGTTAATTTAAATCAAATAAAATCCCATAAATACTTATAAATTCCACAAAAATTGGTTCTTATAAATATTTGAAGAACAATTATATGTGACTAAAATTCAACACATATTCTAACTATTTGAACCATTTTTGTGATATTGAAATTAGGCTTAAACATAAAAATCGTATTTTCCAAAAACCAAACTTTGAAATGGAAATCCGATTTTTATCAAACTTGTATAAATACAAAAACATGATATTTAAACTCTTTTTGAAGCATATTGTGTTGGCCCAAAGGTTACACTCTCCATTTTATGCGTTTTGATGATAACAAACCATATAAAAGCTATTTGGTACTGAATTTCAGGTTTGTACAAGTCAGGATGGCTCAAGCATTCAAAAGCATGTTGCAAGGTTGATGGCGCAAGAAGACTCACTCATAAGAGAGGAGACTCTAGCTAAGCAACGCGGTTCAGAGACGCCTTCCTATAGAACTTTTTGTTGTTAGTTTGTTAAAGAATAGTATATAGTATTGAAGCTCAAAATGCCCTACACACAAAATTGCACGTGTTTTCAAAAGATTATTTTTGACTCTTATTTAAAATACTTTGTAGTACTATTTCAGTATGCATATACTTAGCCTATTGTATTTTACAGAGCCTTTACAAAAATCCTTTTAAATATAAACATATCTTCAAATCATTTTTAACTAAGATTTCTATTTTGACCTGTTGCGGTCGATCAGGCGGTTGACCGGCTCTATTACAGGTTAGAACGGTCGACCGCGCGGTCGATCGCAGTTCTGATCCATGGGGGTGTGCATGTGTGCACGTTCCCCGGTCGACCAGGCGGTCGACCGGACCCCATGACGGTCGACCGAGCGGTCAACCGACTGACTGACCCAAACTCTCAGTTTGGGACGGTCGAGCGGTCGACCGGAGTCAGCCAACGGTCAGAAAATTTTGAAAATCGGTCGACCGGCCGGTCGACCGTGAGTGGTTTTTCTGCCAAATGGCTAGTTTTTTAAACATGTTTTAAAACGTGATTTTAATCTTAAAATGTGATTTTAAGCTGATTTTTGGTCAAATTCGTCCTGATTAGTCAAAATAATCATTTACCCTTTAATCCCTACCTAAATCCTATAAATAAGGGTGGTTGGGGTTGAGGAGAATTACAACAACATTTGCAAAGAATTCAAAGTTTGAGTATTCTTGAAAGAAGTTTTTACTCTTAGTTTTTGTGCTCTAATCTCTAATTTATTTCTGAAGTTTTTTAATCAAATCTCTCTTCTACTTTGTTTTATTTTTCACTTACAAACCTTGAGCTTCAATCTTACATATTATTCTCTAGGGTTTTGTAAAGTAAAGTTTTTCAAAAGAGAGTTTGTGGTCTTTTGATCACCAAGTGATTATTGTATTTGTGGCTACACTACCTCTGACTAGAGGAGTGTGATTGAGGAGTTGGGTACTCCCTAGTGATTGTAATCCTTTGTGGAAATTCTAGTGGATCGGAAATCCTTCTGGGTGAAGGCGGGGACGTAGAGCTGGGTACTCGAACCTCGAAACAAATCTCTGTGTATGCGATTGGTTTACTTGTGTTTCTTACTCTCTACTCATTCATTCTCATATTGTCGATCTATACTCTCACAACAAGATTGCATTACGCACCTTAAACTCTTATTTAGAGGAATCACGATGAAGGAGTTCAGAGCCCTTCACGGGGTATCCTGCTTCTAATCTTGCTTTGAGTGATCGTTGCATCATCTCATTTTTAAATTGTGCATTAATTAGCATTTACACCTATTCACCCCCCTCTAGGTGATTTCAAGTGGTATCAGAGCTAGGACTAGTTTTTGGCTTTACATCCTTAGAGAGATCCTATAAATTGCTAATTACTATTTTTTTATCTTCATTCATACACTAGTAAAAATGGCCGATAACATTAAGACCCCACCCAAATTTGATGGACTCAACTTTCCCATATGGAAAGTTAGGATGAACATATTTTTGCAATCTCTAGGCAGCCGAGTTGCAAAGTCTTTGACCGAGCCCTATATTGAACCCGTAAGTGAGGAGGACACTTGGTCCGATCTTACCTCCAAGGAAGTTGATGCAAATTTGAAGGCTCAAAATGCCCTGCTTTTAGCATTAAATGAGGATGACCTAACACGGGTTATCCATTGCAAGTCCGCCTATGAGATTTGGCAACACTTATTGGTCACTCATGAGGGAATATCACAAGTCAAGAGAGCTAAAATTGATCTCTTGCGTTCCCAATATGAATGTTTTAGAATGCAAGAAAATAAATCTATTGATGATATGATTACCAAGTTTACTAAAATCATAAATGCTCTTGCTTCTCTAGTTGATAAAATCAACAATGACCAAAAGGTGCGTAAGGTGATTCGTGCTCTCCCTTCATCATGGGAAATCAAAGCTACCACCTTAAAGGAATTGAAAGATAAAGACGAGATGGAGCTCATAAGTCTTATTGGAAACCTTAAGACTCATGAGATGGAGAAAAAGGCTAGAGAAGAAGCGGCACCTTAAAAGAAAAAGTCCATTGCTTTCTAGTCTACCTCCATCATCTACGATGATGAAGAAGATGAAGAAGATGATGAAGAGCTATCTCTTCTTGCGCGAAATGTAAAAAGAATATAGCACAAGAAAAAGCTCAACCATAGAAGGCGATGGGAAGGGAAGGAGGAGAAGAAGATCACATGCTACAACTGTCGGAAACCTGGACACATCATGGCCGAATGTCCAGATTTCAAGAACAAGATATCTTCCTCTATAAAGCAAAAGAAGCCGTTTGCAAAGAAGGCGTTCAAAGCCACTTGGGATTCAGAAAGTGAATCCGAAGATGAAGTTGACACGGCTAACATGTGTTTCGTGGCAAACACACCTAAGGTATCTTCTGAACCATCTTATGATGATATTGAAATAAGCAAAGAAGTGTTATTACAAGCTTTCATTGAACTTTCAAAAAGTTTTGATTCTAAGAAGGAATATTGTTTAAAGTTGAAAAAGGAAAATGAATTGCTTAACAACCAAATTGCTATGCTTTCAAAAGAAAAAGATGAATTATCTTCCACTATTATTTCAACACAAAGAGATTTTGATGCCTATAGAGTTGCATGCAAAGCTAAATATCCTAAAATTGATGAAAATGAGATTTCTATGTTAAAAACTAGAATAAATGATTTGGGAAATGTTTTAAAAGAATGTGCATTTAACAATACTAAATTAGAAGAAATGTTTTCAAAGAAACACATGCACACTTCACATGTTAAACATGATAAACCATCTCATGCTAAAACTCCACATGTTCATCATGCAAACACATCACACGTCAATCATGCTAAAACTCCCCATGCTCACAAATCACATGTTCATAAGCCACATGCTCATTATGCTTTTAATATGAAAGAATTTATAAATGTACTTATTGTGGCCGGAATGATCATTTAGCCAAATTTTGTTATGATCATATAAATAGTATGAATAATCATGTTTGGGTTCGAAACACTAACGTATTAGGACCCAAGAAAATATGGGTACCAAAATCAACCTTTAAATTATTTGATATAGGTACATACCAAGACTCCAAGACGTAAGGAGCGGTGGTACCTTGATAGTGATTGCTCAAGACATATGACATGGGACATCAACAATTTTGCAACCCTATCGAGGATGTTGAAGGTGGCACCATCACCTTCGGAGATGACTCCAAGGGCACCATCATCGGTATAGGTAACATCAAGATTGGTACATCTCCTTTAATTGAAAATGTAGTTCTTGTTGATGGGCTTAAACATAATTTACTTTGTATTAGTCAGCTATGTGATCATGGTCTCAAAGTTATTTTTGATGAATCTTCTTGTAAAATTTTTGATTGTAAAACCAATGAATGTATTCTCACTGGATTTCGTGAAAATAATGTCTACATTATTGATATGCTTAATTTGGATTGCACTACAAAATGTTTAAATACTTTTGATGAGATTTCATGGTTATGGCATAGAAGATTAGGCCATGCTTCTTTTGATCATCTTTCTATAATCAATTCTAAGGAATCGGTGAAGGGTATTCCTTATTTGAAGTTTGAAAAGGACCGCATTTGTGGTGCGTGCCAACTTGGGAAACAAACCAAGTCCTCTTTCAAACCAATTAAGGATATCATGACATCTAGGCCATTAGAATTGATCCACATGGATCTTTTTGGACCAACTAAAACTAAAAGTTTAAATGGAAATAGATATGTTTTGGTTTTAGTTGATGACTTCTCTCGTTTCACATGGATTTTCTTTTTGGAGCATAAAGATCAAATTTTTTCGCATTTTAAGATTTTTCGAAAAAGGGTTGAAAAAGATAAAGGATTTTCGATTTTACGCATAAGAAGTGATAGAGGTGGTGAGTTTATCAACCAACTCTTTATGACTTATTGCGATAAAAATAGAATTAAGCATGAAATGTCATGTCCTAGAACTCCACAACAAAATGGAGTAGTTGAACGGAAGAATAGAACTTTTCAAGAAATGGCTAGGACCATGATAAGTGAATACGGGCTCCCTCAATACTTATGGGCCGAGGCCGTAAACACCGCATGCTATATATCGAACCGAATTTACTTGTGTATTCCAAAACTTCCTTTGAAATCTATCATTTGAGAAAACCAATTTTTTCGTATTTTAGAGTTTTTGAATGCAAATGTTTTGTTTTGAACACCAAAGATAATTTGGGCAAATTTGATGATAAAGCTTTTGAAGCAATTTTTGTTGGCTATTCTAGTACTAGCAAAGCATATAGAGTGTTCAATAAATCATCTCTTACAATTGAAGAATCTATGCATGTTAAATTTGAGGAATCTAATGCATTTGTTAAGAATGTTGTAGAGATTGATTCTTTAGGTGAAGACATGGAGAAAATATCCTTGAAGGACTCACCCATCTAAGAAGACAAGTAAGAACCAAATGGTGAAGTTCAAAAGGATGAAGTAGAACCATCACAACCACTTCTTAAAGATTGGAGATATGCTACATATCATCCCAAAGATCTCATCATAGGTGATGTATCAAAGGGGGTAACCACTCGCTCCAAACTCCATGATTTGTGTGGGAATTATGCATTCATATCTCATATTAAACCCAAAAACATCCTCGAAGCCAAGTGTGACTCATATTGGTTGCTTGCTATGTAAGAAGAGCTTAATCAATTTGAGCGCAACCAAGTTTGGCATCTTGTTCCTAGACCCCATGATAGACCAACAATTAGTACTAAGTAGATTTTTAGAAACAAGTTGGATGAGTCAGAAAATGTTGTTAGGAATAAGGCTAGGTTAGTGGCCCAAGGTTACACCCAAGTTGAAAGAATCGACTTTGAGGAGACCTTTGTACCCGTAGCACGGTTAGAAGCCCTACGGATCACACTAGCTTATGCATCCTATAAAAATTTCAAACTTTTTCAAATGGATGTAAAAAGTGCATTTTTAAATGGCTTTATTGAAGAGGAAGTATATGTTGAGCAACCCCTGGTTTTGTTGATCATATACATCCAAATTTTGTTTTCAAACTAGATAAAGCATTGTATGGTTTAAAACAAGCTCCAAGAGCTTGGTATGTAAGACTTTCTACTTTTCTTCTATCAAATGATTTTGTTAAGGGCAAAGTAGACACCACATTATTTACTAAACATGTTGATAGTGACATTCTTATTGTACAAATATATGTTGATGATATAATCTTTGGTTCTACTAATGAATTACTTTGCAAGGAGTTTGAATCATGTATGCAACATGAATTTGAGATGACTTTGATGGGTGAATTGAACTATTTTCTTGGATTGCAAATCAAGCAAAGGAGTGATGGGATCTTCATTAGTCAAGTCAAGTACACTAAGGAACTCATTAAGAAGTTTAGACTTGAAGATTCAAAAATTTGCAACACTCCCATGGCTACCAACAACTAAGCTTGACAAGGATGACCAAGGTAAGAGTGTAGACATAAGATTATATAGAAGCATGATTGGTAGTTTGTTGTATTTAACGGCTAGTAGGCCGGACATTATGTTTAGTGTGTGTCTTTGTGCTAGATTCCAATCTTGTCCTAATGAATCCCACTTGATTGCGGTAAAACGCATTATTCGATACCTTAAGGTCACTATAGGAATGGGTCTATGGTATCCGAAGACCAGACAATTCTCAATGACGAGTTTTTCGGATGCCGACTATGCGGGTTGTAGAGTGGATAGGAAGAGTACTAGTAGAACATGTCAATTTCTGGGTAATTGACTTGTTTCATGGTCTTCCAAGAAACAAAATTCGGTAGCCCTCTCAACCGCTGAGGCGGAGTATGTTGCGGCTGGGGCATGTTGTGCTCAAGTCCTTTGGATGAAACATGCTCTCCTTGATTATGATTTGCATTATGACCATATTAAAATATTTTGTGATAATACTAGTACAATTCATATGACTAAGAATGCAAATCAACATAGTAAGACCAAGCACATAGAGATTAGATATCACTTTCTTAGAGATCATTTTGAGAAAGGTGATATTGATATTGATTATGTTTCTACTGATTTTCAACTTGCCGATATTTTCACTAAACCACTTGATTTCAATAGATTTTCCTTTATATGTGGTGAACTAAATATTTGTGTTATTGACTAAAGAATACGTTTTCATACTAATATATCCCTTTTTGATGTATGACAAAAAAGAGGAGAAATATGTTTGTCTTTATAATGTGTGTTTAATGTGTGTTTATGTTTTTGTTTTGTTCTCAAATAATAAGTTTGTTTTATATCAAAGAATATGTTTTCGTTGTTTATTCTTTGTTTTCATATTTATTCTTTGTTTTATTCTTTCATTATGGTTTCATGCTTTAGTTTAGTATACTTATTTAATATAGCATTATTTGAGGGAGAGATTTTACCTCCCTTCTATATATTGTGTTATAGTTTATATGTTTTGTCATCATAAAAAAGGGGGAGATTGTTGGCCCAAAGGTTACACTCTCCATTTTATGCGTTTTGATGATAACAAACCATATAAAAGCTATTTGGTACTAATAGAGATTCTAGAATGAATTTCAGGTTTGTACAAGTTTTGATGGCTCAAGCATTCTAAAGCATGTTGCAAGGTTGATGGCGCAAGAGGACTCACTCATAGGAGAGGAGACTCAAGCTAAGCAACGCGGTTCAGAGACGCCTTCCTATAGAACTTCATGTTGTTAGTTTGTTAAAGAATAGTATATAGTATTGAAGCTCAAAATGCCCTACACACAAAATTACACGTATTTTCAAAAGATTATTTTTGACTCTTATTTAAAATACATTGTAGTACTATTTCAGTTTGCATATACTTAGCCTATTGTATTTTACAGAGCCTTTAAAAAAATCCTTTTAAATATAAACATATCTTCAAATCATTTCTAACTAAGATTTCTATTTTGACCTGTTGCGGTCAATCGGGCGGTCGACCGGCTCTATTACATCAGAACGGTCGACCGCTCAGTCGACCGCAGTTCTGACCCATGGGGGTGTGCATGTGTGCACGTTCCCCGGTCGACCGGGCGGTCGACCGGACCCCATGACGATCGATCGAGCGGTCGACCGACTAACTGACCCAAACTCTCGGTTTGGGACGGTCGACCGGAGTCAGCCAACGGTCAGAAAATTTTGAAAACCGGTCGACCGTGAGTGGTTTTTCTGCTAAACGGCTAGTTTTTTAAACATGTTTTAAAACGTGATTTTAATCTTAAAACGTGATTTTATGCTGGTTTTTGGTCATATTCTTCCTGATTAGTCAAAATAATCATTTACTCTTTAATCCCTACCTAAATCCTATAAATAGGGGTGGTTGGGGTTGAGGAGAATTACAACAACATTTGCAAAGAATTCAAAGTTTTAGTATTCATGAAAGAAGTTTTTACTCTCAGTTTTTGTACTCTAATCTCTGATTTATTTCTGAAGCTTTTGAATCAAATCTCTCTTCTACTTTGTTTTATTTTTCACTTACAAACCTTGAGCTTCAATCCTACATATTATTCTCTAGGGTTTTGTAAAGAAAAGTTTTTCAAAAGAGAGTTTGTGGTCTTTTGATCACCAAGTTATTATTGTATTTGTGGCTACACTACCTCTAGACTAGAGGAGTGTGATTGAGGAGTTGGGTACTCCCTAGTGATTGTAATCCTTTGTGAAAATTCTAGTGGATCGAAAATCCTTCTGGGTGAAGGCGGGGACGTAGAGCTAGGTGCTCGAACCTCGAAACAAATCTCTGTGTTTGCGATTGGTTTACTTGTGTTTCTTACACTCTACTCATTCATTCTCATATTGTTGATCTATACTCTCACAACAAGATTGCATTGCACACCTCAAACTCTTATTTAGAGGAATCACGGGGAAGGAGTTCAGAGCCCTTCACGGGGTATCGTGAAGGGGTATCCGGCTTCTAATCTTGCTTTGAGTGATCATTGCATCATCTCATTTTTAAATTGTGCATTGATTAGCATTTACACCTATTCACCCCCCCTCTAGGTGATTTCATATTGTGTATGGATAGAATCCAATACACATGTAATAGATATATCTATGTTTTTGACATGAAATCCAAAAATAAGTTTTGTTAAATACAAAACTCCAAGCACATGAATAGGATCCTCAAAATAAGTTTTTCTAAATATTTGAAGCATGCATGTATATAGATCTAATCCAATATACATTAAACCATGAAAACTTGTTTTGATTCTATCTATTCATGAAAACCATATATATGTCTATATAAAAACCAAAACCGGTTAAACCGAAAACCAAACATATCAATCTTGTGTGCGTGTGAACTTGAGCATATCAATACTATCTATCTTTACACAAGATCTAAACCCAAACTAAACTTAAACAAACCGAAGTCTTCTTGTCGATCTTCATCTTCAAGACGACTCGATCCAAACATGATCCAAAGAACTTGACTCCAACCGAGTGCTAGATGCGATCTTGACGCGCGAGCTCTTGAATCCACATGTGTTAGCTCCCAAAACTCCTTTTTGAAGCTAATCACCTACTAAGATCTTGATCAAATATCTGAGACTAATTAAACACAAGATCATTAGTACTATAACTACATGAGTTAATCATCATCAAAACTAGAGCGATGGGCCTTTGTGCCAACATATATATATATATATATATATATATATATATATATATATATATATATATATATATATATGAATTCCTCCAATTAAGCTGGGTATTTGTGCCTCATAAAGCATAAGTTTTCACGCCTAAAAGGGATCTATATAATAAAATCCTTAGTTTTATTGTCTTGTTTACTCAAGTCTACTGGACCCTAGATGGGGGGTCAATATAGTCAAGGGTAATTAAAATTAAATATGCAAGTAATAATACAAAATAGTAAAAAAATGCAGTCTGGTGGATCACCTAGTCTGATGGTAGAAGGTGTGGTAGAATCAATAAAGAGCAGGTAGGATAAGTGGTGAATCACAGGGTACAAAAAATAGTAATATAGTAGTAAAATCACAGTAGATAAAATATAGTGTAAATCAACAGATAGAAGATAAGCAATTTTAGGGTGGTTTAGGAAACTCTCCTACATCCACCACCTAGAAATCTCCTCTCTAGGATTTGTAAATCCACTATAAAGCTTCTTCTTGAAGTAGGGATTACAACCACCAAGACTCTTCCTTGAGATTGGATTTTCAACCCACTAAGATGTTAAGCAACCTTGAATTTACAACCCACCAAAATACACCCGATCTTGGATTTTCACACCACTTCTACCTTGAGGCAAACAACAGAGAATATATCAAGAGATTTTCTTCTCTAATACAATATGAGAAATAAAAATAAGCACAATGATAAATTATAATAGGAGACTCTATACAATCTTTTAGTCTTAACTATTATCAATCAATAACTTGGCACAATAATTCTATAACAATGAGAATGAGAATCTATAATAATATATAAGATGTGAAAGAGATTCAATAATTCTATAACAATGAGAATGAGAATCTATAATAATATATAAGATGTGAAAGAGATTATCCAATAGAAAAGTAAATAAAGCAAATGAATTCTCTTGTATTGAATGCTTGAGACTTTTTGAAAATCAGAACTTGAATATAGATGATTGGCTCAGCAACTCTGGTTTGGTAAGATCTAAATTTTTTTGGCTTGAGTGGTTGAAGAGCACTGTTTATGCTTTTCTGAAATTTTCAGGATAGTGTTCTTGTGGTTCTGTGCTTGTTCTTGTAAGGAATGAACAAGTTAATATATAAATAACAAGTCAAGTCCCGATTGAATCTAGCCATTAGAGATAATAGAGACACAAAGGTTTTCTGTCCGTTTGAGCATTAAATGTAGCTGAACCAAGATATCCAGATTGAGGTGAATCTGAGCAATAAATGCTACTGCTGCAGTTTAGGATTTAGAGAGGATATGGAGATATTAGAGGCAAGCAAGGTAAAGAAGATTTCTCTTTACATATAAACCCAACGGATCTTTAATCTAGTTGTAAAGAAAAGAAAATATGGGGACTGCACAGTATTGGCACAACAGGACAGTGGCATGGACAAACTGGATTTTCAGTTATAAAGAGAGATAAGTATAACCCACTTGTATGAAAGAAGTTAATGCAAAGAGTGAGAGGTGAACCAAGTGAAGTACAACCTATGTGGAGCTATTTCCTAGACACCATAGAACTGAAAATAAAGTCCAAAGAATAATCTGAGCCAGACTAAAGACAGAAATTAATCTCAGATTTGTCTGTAAAGGACAGAGATGGTAGAATCAGGTTCAGGTGATACAATGAGGTGGTAGAATGGTGATTCTACCTATAAACTGAAATAAAAATATCCTACTATGCGTCAAATATATGTTTGATAATAAAATTACTATATGATTACTTACATAGCTTCTATTGAAGAAATTTGTAGCTCAAAATATCTTTGGCTCCTTCTTGCTCTATTATAGCTTGATATATCTTATAATAGCTTGTTTTTGTGGAGCTTGATATGTTTTGCTCCTTATAAGTCCTCTCTCTGTTTGTCTCTCTGAGTTTCTACTATGGAGTTGGAGTTAAGGACCAGAGGGAGCAAACTTTTCCTACCAAAAATGACGGCTTCTTTTCCGGGGAGTTTGCAAGTATGCTCTTTGATAGCTGAAATAATAAATTTGTAGAGCATCACATAATTCCTTCCACCCTCCTTATGTGTGTGACATTAATAGCTCAAATCCATCCATCCTCCTATTAAAGTCTTATCCTGAAATAAGATAATACTACTAATCCAACTTGTTAATAGATAAATTTATAGGCTAATTACATCATTAAAATCATAGGAATTATAATCTCCCCCTTTTTGATGATGGCAACCTATAAATTTGATTGGAAAGATAATAACATTGTAAATAGGAAAAAATTTATTTTTTACTTTGCCAGTGTGCCAAGCATGATTAGAGAGCAAAGTTCCCCCTGTTAAATATAATTCATTGCAAAAAATATTTCACAATTTGTGAATATAGTCAATCCCTCAAATATAACATGCACTTTTTGTAGATGGGTAATTCTTCATAGTTCCCACACACTATCTGAACTTATCCGTAAGATAGTATCCGTAATTATCACTTTGTGCTTATAAGTGCATGTGATCATATATGTGTATATGTTTGTGACTAAAATATGAACAAATTTTGTCCTTTGACATGTACACCAGTATATGCAGAAATATGTATCCAATGAGCAAAAAAAAAAATGCATATCATCATAGGCTTAAATAAATCAATTTGCATACTAACATACTCAACTGCCAGTCAAGACTTTTATCCTGCAGTACCAAGATTGTTATCCTGTAATATGTTATCCAATCAGCCAAGCCAAATACTTCCCCCCCTTTGCCATCCACAAAAAAAATCTAGGGAAAAGCATGCATGCATATAAGCACAATCATAGCATATAGGATAGTAATATAAGAGCATATAGGATAGTAATATAAGAGCAGTGAAAGAAAAAAAGTATGAGAGTTATTACATGCCAGAGTGTGAGTAAAAAGATAAGATAGACAGAGCTTTTAGGCCTTTCTGGAAGAGGACCTAGTCATAGGCCTCTTTTGCTTACCTGAACTGTCTGCAGAATCATCCTCATCATCAGAGCTGTCACTAAATTGATGAAAATCAGAAGAAGAAGTATCAGAACTGGGAGAGTTTCCTCTCTCAAAATACTCATGGCCCAGCTTCTTGAGGAGTCTGTTGAGATTCATTTGATTTCAGATAGATCAACTTGGACAGACCTCCTGAAATGGTTGAACTTATCTTTCAACCCACTGATTTCTTTTCTCAATTTGATGTAGTATTTGTTGTTTGTTTTTCTGCTTATTCTCTCATCAGAATCAGAGCTAATAGGGACAATGTCTTCTCCCTTGATGTCTATTTTCTTTCTTTTCCCACCTGGTATTTTTTCATGGTGAGTTTTCTTCAACCTAGCTTTTTCCTCTGCCTTGGATTCACCATGCATATTTTATCAATATCATTTCTGGGAAGAAACATCCTGTTGATTGAAGCAGACCCAAAACTCTCTTTTCCCACAGATGGGTTTCAATCCCAAGCTCAATTCCAAAGTGTTTAAATACTTTTGTTAACAAACAAGGGAAGCTGAGTTGTTCTCTGAGCATAATCATAGAACTTAAGATGAAATGTGGTAGATTAAAGTTAGTCAAAGAAAATATAGCATATAAAAGAAGTAAGCAGTCCATCTTAATGACATGACAATGTCCTCTTTGAGGGAGAAAGTTGAACTGAGCAATCTTTGCTAACACGTGAGCCCTGGAGTGAGACAGTTGATGGAAAAATAGTTTTTATTTCTATAAACTTCATTACTTCTTACTCCAAAAAGCATGACCATAGCTTCAGTCTTACTCCAGCCGAGGGAGGAGAAAGTCTTACCGAAAATGCGAGGTCCTGAGGCATTGATTCCCAAAATTTCTCCCAAGTTCTCTTCACTCAAAGTGATAATTGTTTCTTAACTAGTGAGAAGAGGGTGAGAGGGTCCTTTTTGATTCTCAGGTTGGCGTAGAACATGGCCACCAAATTAGGAAAATAGGGAATTTTTTCACAAGAAAAATCTCTGAGATGGATGAAAATGAAACATTCATCAAGTTGATTATCCGAAATAGAGTCAAAATCAACGTACCTTTCCATAATACAGGGCCCATTGTGTATTTCTTTGTCGAATAATTTGGCATCTTCACATATCAGATAGATTTGTTCTTCATTAGAGAGTTCTTTGCCAAAATTTGTCTTATTTTTCTTCTTTCCCCCATGCGTTTCTTTTGTGATCTTCCAAGAAACAAGTGTATGAATGTAAGGCTTTGGAAACAACAATTGCCTTGTTCTTCTTCCTTTTGATGACAGTGATGAAGAGATGCATGTTCTCTTCATTGAGACTGGAGATAACAGGCCGGGCTCGGACATTTTTGGAGAGAAGAATTGGGGATTTCTGGAGAAGAAGATGAGGAGATGTAGAATTTATGTTTTTCTTGAGAGATCGTAAACTAAGGCAGTTATGTCACTGTGGTTATAAAGGAGAGTTATTATAGAGGCAATAAAGTGGGGTCGGTAGACCACAGTGCTTTAGGGTTAAGAAAAATAATAAAGTCTGATAAGTCATAATAGGTCTAATAAAAACTACTAGTAGAAGGATGCTGGTGGTAGACCTGTTGGCTGAATGCCTGGAATCACAATAACTTGAGAAAAAAGTTAGTGGTAAAAGTTATTCAAGTAAACAAATGCCCTGATTTCCACGAATATTGCAAAATTGTTCAATAAGCTAAGGTTTAATAAAAATATCAGCAAGTTAATTGTGGGAGTCAACAAATTTTAATAAGATATTTCCACATGATCTTTAAGAAAGTGATGTCTCACATCTGTGTTTAGTGCGAGAATGTTAAATAGAATTCTTGGATAAGTTAATTGCACTAGTATTATCACATAATATACTAGTTGTAATAAATTGGACACCATAGTCTTGCAAAGTTTGCTGCACAATATAATCCGGCAGTAATATACTCTCTCTGTTGTAGAAAGTGCAACACAATTTTATTTTTTTTACTAAACCAAGATATAAGAGAATGGCCAAGAAATTGATATCTTCCACTTGTATTTTTTCTATCAGTTTTACTTTCGGCAAAATGAGCATCACTATGTCCCAATAGATCAAAACTAGCATACTTAGGATAATATAATCTAAAATCCAAAGTGCTTTTAATATATCTAATAATTCATTTTACAGCGTGTAAGTGAGATTCTTTTGGTGAAGTTTGAAAGCGTGTATGAAGACAAACACTGACATGATATCTGGTCACTAGTAGTTAAATAAAGAAGACTACCAATCATATTATTGTAGAGTTTTTATCTACACTCTTACCATTTACATCTTTGTCAGGCTTGGTAAAAGTATTCATTGGAGTAGACATCTCCTTTGAGTTTTCCATTTTGAACTTTTTCACAAGCTCACGAGCATACTTTCCTTGGTTTATAAAGATTTCATCTTTTTCTTGTTTGATATGTAAACCAAGAAAGAAATTAAGTTCTCTCATGAGGCTCATTTCAAAATCTTGTTGCATCCTCGAAGAGAAATCTGTTGAAGCTTACAGATTGAAAGATTTTGATGATGGATAACAAAGTGATACAGATGCATTTGGAGCTCTATCTCAAGCATTTATATAGAGTTCTAGTTGCTCAAACTCAAATGAAGAATTTGACTATTTTTGTGTATTTTTAAAATTTTTGTTAAAAGCCTTGACCACACACACAATAGTCATATAGTCGACTTTACCCCTAATATAGTCGACTAACATATAGTCAGTCGACTTGATCTATTATACAGTTGATTAGTCTCCAATATTGCATATTTCATACTACACTTTCACACTTAATCTTAATAAAATTCTGTTTAATAAT
The DNA here is from genome assembly GCA_038442645.1 of Agave tequilana. Classification (NCBI taxonomy): domain Eukaryota; kingdom Viridiplantae; phylum Streptophyta; class Magnoliopsida; order Asparagales; family Asparagaceae; genus Agave; species Agave tequilana. Next base: position 48,763 of record JAVJIF010028136.1, on the reverse strand, counting down.
GGGTGTTTCTCTTTGTTTTAGGTCCATGGCTTGAAGAAGAAGAGAGGCCCAAAAACTCAAACATATTTGAGGATTTTTAGAACCAAAAGAGAAGCCCACACATAAAGCCCAAATCTGCTGAACCAGGGAGCAGAAGTCAACAGTATGGACGTAGCTACAGGCCACCCATACTGGCACCAGTCTGCTGAAGCTGGCGCTAGTACGGTCATGGAAAAGCGGCCTAGGCTGCGTTTTCGCGGCAATCCTGGCACCACTCGAGTGGTGCCAGGGGTCATACCTCCCACGTGATGTCTCATGCCCCCCTTTGCTATAAATAGCCCCCTGGACTTCCAGAGCAAGAGACATGCAATGTTTTAGGGTAGTTTTCATCTCCATTTTGTAGTTTAGGGTAGTTTAGGTTAGTGTTCTTATTCTTCCTCCTTTGTATTTTCATTTCTTGTAGATCCTGTAATAGGGAGAGAGAGTTTTACATGTTGGGAAGCAAGAGTGCTTATAATGGAAGGTGACAATTTATGAAAGGTGCTCTCTTAACTTATCTTTGTTTTCTTCTCTCAATCCCTTTTACATGTGTAGCTAATTTTTCTCTCATGGCAACTAACTACTAACTAGTCTAACTTCTTTTATGATAATCCACATGAATCTAATAGCCTCTGAAATCACCTAGAGGGGGGTGAATAGGTGATATAGCTAATCTATGAACTCAATGCGGAATTTAAAAACTTAATGCAATACACTCAAGTGCAATCAACAAGTGATGCACACACAACCAAGCCAAGCAATTATGAATGCACAATATGAATAGTTGCAAGGCACAAAGTAAAGAGAGAAATAGAGAGAGAGTCAATGGATTAAGCGCAAACAACAAGATATGTTTCGAGGTTCGAGCACCCAGCTCTACATCCCCGCCTTCGACACACGAAGGATTTCTAATCCACTAGCTAGTCCACAAAGAACTCTCACAAGGAGTACCCAACTCCTCTCTTTACAACCACAACCTCCTCCTTGAGGCAAGCTCCAATCCAACAAAACAATCACCTCACAACTTGAAGGATTAGCACAAAGCAAACACAAGGATCACCTCACAATTTGAGGGATACAACCCAAGGCACAAAGCCAAGCAAAGATTGGGTTTTACAACTTTGTGGTCTAAACAACAACAAAAACAATTTCTTCTCCCACATAAATATCCTATAGAATGAGATAGTAAATGTTGCTCAAGTGTGGAGAAAACCAATGGAATGAAAATCAAAAACACAAAGAAAATCCTTGGGAAATAATAGAAATCAAGATGGTGAAGTTCAATCAAAAGCTTTTCCCAAAAACCCTCTTCTTTGATTTTCCAAACCCTAGCAAAAACAGCAAATAGATTGTTCAATTTAAGTCCAAAAACTTCTTTTGATTGCTGTGAAAACACCAGAGAGTAAGAAAAAATTCGCACAAAAATTCTTAGAGAAAACTGGCCATTAATGGGGTATTTATAGACCCCAGAAAAATATAGCCGTTGGTAGCAATTTCTGCCAAAACTGGCCTACCGGTCGACCGGCCGGTCGACCGTCCAACGGTCAAATTCTGCCCGTTGCCAGCTACCGGTCGACCGCCCGGTCGACCGAAACAAACAGAGACTAGCCTGCATGCAGTCGGTCGACCGTGCGGTCGGCCGGCCCAATAGACAGCCAGCGTGCACGTATCCGTGCACGTCGGTCCACCCGAACGGGCGACCGGCTACTTGGTGCGGCCGACCGTTCGAATCGAACGACCTAGCCTGGCAGAGGCTGTTCTGGTCAGAAAAACTAAGGAATTAAATATCCAATAAATTCTTGTAAACTACTTAAAAATCCCCAAAAATAGTTTTGACAATTTGCATTGATATATAAACATAAGATAAAAGTTTTGACTCAAATATCAAGCAATTAAAACTATTTTTGTATCTTACAATATTTTCCAAAAACCAAAAACCGTATTTTCTAAAACTTGGATTTTGAATAGAAAATACATTTTGTCCAAAACTCATCTAAATATAAAAAAATGATATTTAAACATTTTGAAGCATGATGCATATGGATAGAAATCCAATATACATGAAACAAATATATATCATAGTTTTTGTCCTTAATTCCAAAATTATGTTTTGTTAGAAATACCAAAACATAAAACACATGAAATAGACTATCAAACTGAGTTTGTTTACGAGTTGAAGCATGCATGTATATAGAATAAATCTAATATACATTAAACCATGTAAACTTGTTTTGATCTATCTATTCATGAAACCAAGATCGGTTAAACCAAAAACCGAAAACCAAAACATGAAACGTGTGTGTTGTGAACTTGAGCATATCATACTATTCTAATCTTTACAATTTGGATCTAAACACAAAACTAAACTATGGTATCGATGTCTTCTTGTAGAGCGCAATCTCCAAGCTGACTCGAACCAAAAACTCTTTGATCCACCGAGCAAGTGCTATATATGATCTTTGACGCTCGGGCTCTTGAATCAACATGTGAAAGCTTCCAAATCATCTTGTTGAAGCTAATCACCAACTAATAACTTGATTAATGATCTGAAACTAAATAACACAAGATTATTAGTACACATAACTACATGAGTTAATCATCATCAAAACTAGAGTGGAAGGCCTTTGGGCCAACAATCTCCCCCTTTTTGATGATGACAAAACTCATGGAGTTATATATGCATGGATTAAAGTTAAGCTTCAAAGAAGCTCCCCCTTAACTCATGCATAGGGATAAACAACAAATATATGCATTGAATACTAAACATGAAACATGCATAGATATGCATAAACAATAAATGGCTCTAGATACCAATGAAAGATACCAATGAAATTTTCAAAAACAAATAAACATGCTCTAGATACCAATTAAACTAAACAAATAAACATGCTCTAAATACCAATTAAACTTCATATATGCAAAACAAAACTAATGATCTCTTATACAAGCTCTTGATACCAAAACTAAACATGTTCTTTAAATAATGCTTTGGATACCAATTGAACTTAATAAAAACATAAAACATGCATACAAACATGCATATAAACTCAAATTCTTCTCCCCCTTTTTGTCAATCATCAACAAAGGGGTTAAAAACAAAACAAAACTAATACACATATTCTTTTTATTCAAAACAAGGAATCAATCAAGAGATGTTCTTCCCCTTTTTTTCTAAACACAAATATGATACCAATTAAAAAATGTGTCAAGGAAGTACATATTGATACCAATTAAAAGTGAAACTATACCAATTGAAAAACAAAAATCTTGATACCAACTGATAAGTAAACAAATATCATATCAATTGTAAATAAACAATTTTGATATCAATTGAAATTAAACATTACAAATTTTGAATTTCTAAACATAAATCTTAATACCAATTGAAATTATTATTCTTTTTAAGGTATAAGATACCAATGAAATTATTATTTTCTATCATAAAGCAAGGGAGTGGAATACTAAATACCAATTGAAAGATGAAATACAAGATTTTCTCCCCCTTTATGAAATACCAAATAAAACTATGCATAGGCTCGAATAAAGATACCAATTGAAAGCTAAATCAATTGAAACAAGGTTGAAGCTCAAGCTTAGCATAAACAAAATCTTGTACTTAAAGATATAGGGATATAATAAGCACAAATAAAACATATATATGTATGAAAAGTAGATACCAATTGAAATTGATATTCTTTGAAATGCAAGCATACATACATAAAAATATATGAGTATACAAGAAATGTCAAGATTGATACCAATTGAAAGAATTCAATGATACCAATTGAAACAACAATAAGATCAAATGTATATCTCATATTCCTATCCTCCCAATCATGTTCAAGTTAAAAATGATTTTCACTATAAAGCATACATGAGCATGATCGCCCATCCAACCGCCCTTAGATGGTAGGGGTTTTCAAAAATAGGTTTAAAATGTAGTATGTTTGAAAACTACTACCAAGGAAGAATATCACAACTAGTTATATGAATCAACTAGTACGAGATCCTTCAAACAAGGAATAACAAAAAATTTTTCATGAAGACACATGAAGACCACATGGCACTAAAACACTCAAAATCCATATAACACAATTTGTACTCATGAAAACTAAGTCATGAGAAAACATTAAATAAGGTGAGGTACAAGTGTTGTGAGAAACACATCAACATGAAAATGGACAATCAAGCTCAATATTGAAAACATGAAATTCATCTAGGATGTGAAATCACCAATTGAAATCATCTAAAAAAACATGAACTTCATCATAAATGTGAAATCACCTAGCAATGAAATTCATCCAAACGATTTAAACTTCAAGGCATATGTATGTCATGTACAAACTAAAGTATACATACATATCCTAAACACAATGAGTCCACAAAAGTATATGCATGAAGGCACGTGGCTCAAGGATGTACATGTATAATCAATAGTTTGGACAAGATAGACATATACATGAAGTTAAAACACAAGATCATAGAAACATATCCAAAATGAGGAATACAAGTTTGAATGCATGAATCATCAAAACTAGAATATACTAGTACATCAAGTGAATACAAATGACCGTTCAAGCACAAACATATATAAAGGTCTATTTGTAGCTCACTAGTTGTACAAGTATAAATCCTAGTCTTAATGAAAACTAACATCTAAACATATATCCAAAACGCGAGGCATAAAACTAGACATAAATCAACACAATAATCATAAAAATGATCATGAAGTAAATCCACATGCTATTAGAATCATGATATACATAATAGTCTATAAACATCAAAACATGTGGCAAAAACAGAAATCATAAAACACATCACCATTGTTTAGCTATTACAACACATGTTAATTATCAAAACATGAATCATTAAAACAAAAATCATACAATCATAAACATCCAAATAGTCATAATGCATATGGTGATATAGCTAATCTATGAACTCAATGCGGAATTTAAAAACTTAATGCAATACACTCAAGTGCAATCAACAAATGATGCACACACAACCAAGCCAAGCAATTATGAATGCACAATATGAATAGTTGCAAGGCACAAAGTAAAGAGAGAGATAGAGAGAGTCAATGGATCAAGCGCAAACAACAAGATATGTTTCGAGGTTCGAGCACCCAGCTCTACATCCCCGCCTTCGACACACGAAGGATTTCTAATCCACTAGCTAGTCCACAAAGAACTCTCACAAGGAGTACCCAACTCCTCTCTTTACAATCACAACCTCCTCCTTGAGTCAAGCTCCAATCCAACAAAACAATCACCTCACAACTTGAGGGATTAGCACAAAGCAAACACAAGGATCACCTCACAACTTGAGGGATACAACCCAAGGCACAAAGCCAAGCAAAGATTGGGTTTTACAACTTGGTGGTCTAAACAACAACCACAAACAATTTCTTCTCCCACACAAATATCCTATAGAATGAGATAGTAGATGTTGCTCAAGTGTGGAGAAAACCAATGGAATGGAAATCAAAAACACAAAGAAAATCCTTGGGAAATAATAGAAATCAAGATGGTGAAGTTCAATCAAAAGCTTTTCCCAAAAACCCTCTTCTTTGATTTTCAAACCCTAGCAAAAACAGCAAATAGATTGTTCAATTTAAGTCCAAAAACTTCTTTGATTGCTGTGAAAACACCAGAGAGTAAGAAAAAACTCGCACAAAAATTCTTAGAGAAAACTGGCCATTAATGGGGTATTTATAGACCCCAGAAAAATATAGCCGTTGGCAGCAATTTCTGCCAAAACTGGCCTACCGGTCGATCGGCCGGTCGACCGTCCAACGGTCAAATTCTGCCCGTTGCCAGCTACCGGTCGACCGCCCGGTCGACCGAAACAAACAGAGACTAGCCTGCATGCAGTCGGTCGACCGTGCGGTCGGCCGGCCTAATAGGCAGCCAGCGTGCACGTATCCGTGCACGTCGGTCGACCCGAACGGGCGACCGGCTACTTGGTGCGGCCGACCGTTCGGGTCGACCGACCTAGCCTGGCAGAGGCTGTTCTGGTCAGAAAAACTAAGGAATTAAATAACCAATAAATTCTTGTAAACTACTTAAAAATCCCAAAAATAGTTTTGACAATTTGCATTGATATATAAACATATGATAAAAGTTTTGACTCAAATATCAAGCAATTAAAACTATTTTTATATCTTACAATATTTTCCAAAAACCAAAAACCGTATTTTCTAAAACTTGGATTTTGAATAGAAAATACATTTTGTCCAAAACTCATCTAAATACAAAAACATGATATTTAAACATTTTGAAGCATGATGCATATGGATAGAAATCCAATATACATGAAACAAATATATATCATAGTTTTTGTCCTTAATTCCAAAATTATGTTTTGTTAGAAATACCAAAACATAAAACACATGAAATAGACTATCAAACTAAGTTTGTTTACGAGTTGAAGCATGCATGTATATAGAACAAATCTAATATACATTAAACCATGTAAACTTGTTTTGATCTATCTATTCATGAAACCAAGATCGGTTAAACCAAAAACCGAAACCAAAACATGAAACGTGTGTGTTGTGAACTTGAGCATATCATACTATTCTAATCTTTACAATTTAGATCTAAATACAAAACTAAACTATGGTACCGATGTCTTCTTGTAGAGCGCAATCTCCAAGCCGACTCGAACCAAAAACTCTTTGATCCACCGAGCAAGTGCTATATATGATCTTTGACGCTCGGGCTCTTGAATCAACATGTGAAAACTTCCAAATAATCTTGTTGAAGCTAATCACCAACTAATAACTTGATTAATGATCTGAAACTAAATAACACAAGATTATTAGTACACATAACTACATGAGTTAATCATCATCAAAACTAGAGTAGAAGGCCTTTGGGCCAACAGCCTCTACTTGGCTTTGCTCTTGCAAGAGCCATTGATGGCTCATGATGATGGATCTAACACCCTAACTTCCTAACAAGCTAATATTACTTTGCTCCATGCTTACTTTTAGTTTTGAAGGTTTAAGTGTAGCTTGCACTTGTTTTGTTGAGTTGGGATGTGATGAGTTACATATGGGTCATGCTTTAAAACGCTTTTGAACTAAGGACTAGTGATTGCCAAGGATACATGTGAGGCAACTATCACTAAGAGGTTAGCATGTTGATGGAGTCATTAGTAGTTAGTAGCCATGAGTTTTCTTTCTTTTTCACATTGTTTTAAATATTCCAAATGCCACAAAGACATTCTTCTCTATGTTTCCCACTTCTTTGTTTTCACCGTACTTCTTTTTTACATTTTTTGTTTTCCTTTCTTTTTATTCTTTCAAACATTGAAGAACTTTTAACACACACGTGAATCAACCGGTAATGCTTCTATCGCTTCCCATCCATGTGGATTCGACTCGTTTTAGCCTGTATGCTATAACGGAAGTATCGAGGAAGCCAAAGCACACACACACTTTAAATCTTGATTCAAAATATACACTTTTTGTGCGTGGTTTTCCCCCGATCAAATTTTGGCGCCGTTGCCGGGGATGGGAACGGTTTGATTTCACGTTTTCGTTAACTTTTCTTCTTCGTTTTTGATGTGCAGGTTAAATTTTTAGCATTGCAGAGGTCCACACTTGCTCTTGTGTGGTTGGTAAATTCTTGTATATTCTTATACTCTGCTGGTAAATTTTATTTATATTACCTTTGCACTGTAATAATTTTAAGAACTAAAATACGAAAATTGGATGCTTTAAAACGGTTTAGACATTTGCATCTAGGCACGTGTTAATTTTTATTCCAATATACTGTATTTTATTCTTGTGTTGTTGTGATCTTGACGGAGGTGTACATATTACATTGCATATAGTAGGACAAACACGTAGGTGATTTACTCTCTTTGTGTGTTCATTCTTATCTATATTGCATACTTGAACAAATTGAACTTAAGGACAACACCAAATATAACATAAGGTGGGAAAGTCATTACCCTCCCTTAGCCCAAAAATCACCTCCCCACTCACACAACCCAAGCCTAAATAAAAATTTGCTAGACGTTGGCCCCTAGGGACATCTCAGACTCATTTAAGAGATTGACCTAAGGGGGAAGTTGTTAGAATTTGACTCTTACCAAATCGGTGTCTAAGGTTGGGGATTGAGAGGCGAAATCTCGAAGAACAGTGGTTTGGCATATTAGGCTTGTTGCTCCGGCACGGATACCTCCCACTGATCTTGCCCCTACCTGGCCGATTAAATCATGGTCAGATTCCGACAATGTACCCCCCGTAGACAGTCTAACTAGTTAGGAGTCGTCTAGGTCTAAGTCAACCCTAGCATAGGCTTTTTTTCTTTTTCTTTTTCTTTATTTGTTTGTTTGTTTTATTGTAAATTGTGAAATGGATTTTAACAACAACAATTTTTTCAATCCTAACATGAATCCATATTTCACACCGACCTCATTTAACTCGGATAACTCTAATCCGAATATGTACAACATGAACCAACCATATATACTGGATTGGAATTATCCGACTCAATATGACCCATACCCCTAATCCTATAACCAAGATTTTCAAAATAATTTCTACACTTCACAGAGTCAATGGGGATTCACCTCCCCCGAGTCAAACTTTCAACCGCCTTGTCCACAATTTTCATAAAATTCATTCCCCGATTTTGGTTCATATACTCCTTTTCCTGTTCCACCAACCGAAGAAAAATCTGATTTGAAAAGGAGTATGGAAGAGTCCCTACAACGAATTCAAAATTTGCTCAATTCACATCAAAATCCATACACTCTAGAACATCTAATTGAAGAGAAATCTGAGCTAGAAAAGAGTGTGGAACTCTTTTGTGAAACAGCAAAACAATTTCAAAATATGTGGGACTCCTCACCTCAACCAAACTTTCAAGAGTCATCTTTTCCAGTCACACCATTTCAAACTACACAACCACCATTTCTGGAAATGAATATGGAACTCTTGCGTGAGTCCGAGCAACAATCACAAAATCTGATGGACTCACGACTTAACCATAATTTCCAAAACCATCTTCCATACTCACCTTTTCAAGAAGAACCAATTCCAACGAGTATGGAAGACATGATTCAGACTCAAAATCCTATTACTCGACCTATCAGTAGGTTAGACTCAATATTGAATGAATTGATCAAACAGAATGAGAAAAGTCTTTCTTGTCAACCTTTGACCAATCCTTATATCCCTAACCCTACCGATTGGACCAAAGAATCATAAGATTTTGAAAATCAGGATTCAATTTTCTTACATTCATTTGAACTTGCTCAAAATTTTGAGAACCACCTTGATATTTTGGCAAGTTATCCCTTTTCAGAAATTGAAATTAACCATGAAGGTGATCCTGAACCTCATGTTGGTGATTCCATTTCACTTTTTGACTCAATAATGACTCTGGTATCTTTACCAGATTTTTCTCTATTCCGGAATCAACATTGAATCCTGTACCAGTACACCGTGAAATTGAACCACCAATATCGTATGATCACACTTTATTGATGAGGGAAGTGTGTAAACATCAATTCTTTGGTTTGGACCCATTTTTGAACCAATTTCGACTCTCCCTTTTGAATCTCGACTTGATCTGAGTCAAATTCTCGAGTCAGTATCGGATTTTATTCCTGTTCCATTTGAGTCCAAATCATCATCTCCCAGAATCACACTTCATTGTTGGACATGCAAGTTGAAAAAATTGACTCAGTAATTATTTTTGAAAATTGGACATTTGATGGGGGTAATTTTTTCAATAAGATCATAAAGTTCTCCAACATTTTACTGGGTTGTATTAGAGAGGTCACTGGTGGGTTTCTGTAAGATCCACGATATTTTGATTGGGTAGCAATGGTTGGCCCAATCAGACCACCGCCAGAGCCACCACCATGAGGTAATCTTCCTTCCCTTTCCCTTTGTTTCATGTATATACACATTCACAATGCATTGAGGACAATGCATGAGATAAGTGCGGGGGAGGGTTTACTAACATAGGTTGTTTTCAATTTTCTATCTTTTACACTTCTTTTTAGGAAATTTTTTAAAATTTTCTTTTGTATAAACACTCTTTTACAAAACTTTTTGAAAATAAGAGAAATAGTTTTGATTTATTTTTAAGAAAATTAAGATTATCTTAGGAATTAGGAAGACCTAAAATTATGAATTCTTAAATCAAGTCAAAATAATAGATCTTGTTTAAATTTTAAGATAAGAAAGTAAGATTGAAAAGATAATTTGATCTTGAATTTTTTGCCTTAGTTTTATGTACTTCACACTTACATAATTTTTTGGGATTGAAACAAAGACTGAAAATGCCATATTAAATATTTAAAAAACAAAAAAAATAAAAAATAAAAAAATGGTAATAAAAACCACTTATTGAAGCTGGGTAGTTATGCCTCAGGAAGCATGATCATTCACGCCTAAAAAGGTGGACAAAAACAAAATAATTCCCTTTAGTTTTGTGGCCTTGTTTACTCGAGTCCTTAAGTCCGAGGGATGTTTTCTCATCTGGTGCCCTAAGATCATCTGGTTTGGGAGTCACCGACTAAAGGCTCACTACACGGGTAAATAAAAAAGTCTAAGAAAACTAAGAGAAGAAAAAGAAAAAAAATAATATATTGATAGAAATAAATGGCATGAAAGTTAGAGTCGATATCTCAAGAATTTTCACAATTCACTATGTGCATATTTTCTAAGAGTTTTATGAAAGATCAAAGAATCAATTCAATTTTAAATTCTTACATTTAATTTATAACAAGATTTTGCATTTTGACTTAGTTTAAGGAAGAACAATTTATGGTTAACCTCTGACCTTAGATCACTTATATTTTCATAAAAATACTTCAACACTTTTCTCTATTTCAAAATGCGTTTTTAAAAATACTAACATTTGATTTCTTTCTTTATGGATTTTGTGGGTGTAATCTGCTGAAAACCCTCAGGAGATAAAACCCCTCCTCTTGGAAAACCTAGAGGTTTAACAGCTTGTTGCACATGCTCAGTGCAATCGCGTCACCTACGAAAATGGTGTAATAATTTTCTTAGTTTTTTGTTTTGCTCGGGACGAGCAAAAGATAAGTGTGGGGGTGTGATTAGTCTCCAATATTGCATATTTCATACTACACTTTCACACTTAATCTTAATAAAATTCTGTTTAATAATGGGTGTTTCTCTTTGTTTCTAGGTCCATGGCTTGAAGAAGAAGAGAGGCCCAAAAACTCCAACATATTTGAGGATTTTTAAAACCAAAAGAGAAGCCCACACATAAAGCCCAAATATGCTGAACCAGGGAGCAGAAGTCAACAGTATGGACGCAGCTACAAGCCACCCATACTGGCACCAGTCTGCTGGAGCTGGCGCCAGTATGGCCGCGAAAACGCGGCCTAGGCTGCGTTTTCGTGGCAATCCTGGCACCACTCGAGTGGTTCCAGGAGCCATACCTCCCACGTGATGTCCCATGCCCCCCTTTGCTATAAATAGCGCCTTGGACTTCCAGAGCAGGAGATATGCAATGTTTTAGGGTAGTTTTCATCTCTATTTTGTAGTTTAGGGTAGTTTAGGTTAGTGTTCTTATTCTTCCTCCTTTGTATTTTTCATTTCATGTAGATCTTTTAATAGGAAGAGAGAGTTGTACATGTTGGGAAGCAAGAGTGCTTTAATGGAAGGTGACAATCTATGAAAGGTGCTCTCTTAACTTATCTTTGTTTTCTTCTCTCAATCCCTTTTACACGTGTAGCTAATTCTTCTCTCATGGCAACTAACTACTAACTACTAACTAGTTTAACTTCTTTTATGATAATCCACATGAATCTAATAGCCTCTACTTGGCCTTGCTCTTGCAAGAGCCATTGATAGCTCATGATGATGGATCTAACACCCTACCAAGCTAACATTACTTTACTCCATGCTTACTTTTAGTTTTGATGGTTTAAGTGTAGCTTGCACTTGTTTTGTTGAGTTGGAATGTGATGAGTTACATATGGGTCATGCTTTGAAACGCTCTTGAACTAAGGACTAGTGATTGCCAAGGATACATGTGAGGCAACTATCACTAAGAGGTTAGCATGTTGGTGGAGTCATTAGTAGTTAGTAGCCATGAGTTTTCTTACTTTTTCACTTTGTTTTAAATATTCTAAAAGCCACAAAGACATTCTTTTTTATGTTTTTCACTTCTTTGTTTTCACCGTATTTCTTTTTTTACATTCTTTGTTTTCCTTTCTTTTCATTCTTTCAAACATTGAAGAACTTTTAACACACACGTGAATCAACCGGTAAAGTTTCTATCGCCTCCTGTCCCCTTATGGATTCGACTCGTTTTAGCCTCTATGTTATAACGAAAGTATCGAGGAAGCCAAAGCACTCACACACTTTAAATCTTGATTTCAAAATATACACTTTTTGTGCGCAGTTTTTCCTCGATCAACAGTCGACTAAGGCCTTCCACAAAAATATTCCTGCTCTCTGTTTGATGTCTGTTTAGCAGTATTAGTCGACTTACCTCTAGAACCTAGTCGACTAACCCATGCTATAGTTGACTAATTACAGTTTTCAGAAACTTATCATTCGTATCAGTCTTCATATAGTCGACTTACTTCCTTTTATAGTCGACTAATATAGGCAAAAATTGTTCTTTTAGTCGACTAACCTGCATACCCTAGTCGACTAACAGTAGTTTCTAACTGTTAAACAGTTACTGATTTCTGGTATTTTATCCAACGTTTTAAATTTCAAATTTGAATTCATAACTTCCCTAACTGACTATAGATTTCACCTATAAAAAGGGATGTTGTCCTAGGATCGATTCACCAATTCAAAACACAAGTTTTCTGCCCAAAAACTCTGTTCAAAATTCTATTTTTCTGAAAACTTGATTCTACTTTCTGTTCTTCACCAATTCCTACTTTATTGTGAAGAATTCTGAGAGTCCACCTATAAGAGACCTTGTCCACAATCACATACAGATTCAAGGCTTATAGATTGATTGTAATCACTAAAAGAGAAGTATTGTACAAGAACATCTTCTTGGTGTAGAAGAGAAGTTGTACAAGGTGTTATTGTCTTCTTGGTGTAAGAGGAGTTGTACACATTTGGCAAAGGGTGTTTTGTCAAGTGGTGTACAGGTGTTGGTTTGGGTTGTATCCAAATCAGGAAAAGAAAAATCTCAAGCGGATTGCTTGGGGACTGGACGCAGATCACAAGGACCAAACCAGGATAAAATCTCTTGTCTTTGCGTTTGCATTTTTCTAAGTTTTATTCTGTGAATTTTACTTTCCTGCAAGTAATTTTATTTAAAAAGTTTATAAATACTATTCACCCCCTCTAGTGTTTGTGTTACTTGTTTATAGATCCTACACTTGGTATCAGAGCAAGGATGGCAACGGAGTTCCCTTCATCACAATTCAAAGAAGGACATTCTACACAACGTCCACTATTATTTGATGGATCGAACTGCAACTACTGGAAGTGTAGAATGAAGATCTACTTGCAGTCACTCAACTATGAACTATGGACCATAGTGGAAGCACCATACACCAAACCTACAACCAATTATGATGCTTGGAGTGAAGAAAAGAAATCTGTCAACCTTGATGCCAAAGCAATGAACGCTCTTTACTGTGCCTTGAACTAAAAAGATCTGAAGTCTCAAGTTTCTATTCATCAGGAGTTTGTTCACTGCTGTAAGAATTTCTGCTAGTAGGATCAGAAATACTGATGGTAGGATCGATTCTACCAGAATCTCCAGGACCTGAAATATCTACATCTTCAATAATTTTTGAAATATGAGGGTTAGTCTCATTAAAGCTCACATGCATGGATTCCTCAACATTTAATGAGCGTTTATTAAACACTCTATACGATTTACTAGAAGAGAAATAACCAAAAAAAATATCTTCATCCGATTTTGAATCAAATTTACCCAAACTATCTTTGGTACTAAGAATAAAACACTTACAACCAAAAATTTGAAATATGATATATTTGTGATTTTACCCAAGAATAATTCATAAGGAGTCTTTTTCAAAATAGGACGAATAATAATGCGGTTCAAATATAGCAAGCGGTGTTAACCGCTTCTGCCCAAAAGTATTTTGATAAAACAAATGAATTTAACATAGTGCGTGCCATTTCTTGTAAAGTTTTATTTTTCCTTTCAACAACACCATTTTGTTGTGGTGTTCTTGGTGCCGAAAAAGTGTTTGTAATGCCATGATCAAGACAAAATTCAATAAAATTTTCATTTGTAAATTTACCATCATGATCACTATGAATTTTGATAATAGAAAAGCCAATTTCCTATTTCACCTTTTTGCAAAAATTTTTAAAGAAATTAAAAGCTTCACTTTTATGAGTTAAAAATAAAACCCATGTAAATCGTGAAAAGTCATCGACAATAACAAAAACATAATATTTACCATTCAAATTGAAGTACTCATGGGACCAAATAAGTCCATGTGTAAAAGCTACAAGGGTTTTGAAATAAAGTACCTGATTTATTTAATGAAATAAACTTTTAACTTGCTTGTTCTTTTTACATTCATCACAAGTTTCCTCCTTGGGCTTTTTCAATGTGGGAAGTCCTCGAATAAGCCCTTTATTGGACAAGTTTGATAAAAGATCAAAATTAGCATGTCCAAGTCTTTTGTGCCATAATCAAAAATCATCTTCTAATGCGGCCAAACACTTCACACTTTGATTAGTTAAATTGATAATATCAATTGTGTAAATATTTCCATTTCTAAGTGCTTCAAATAAAAAATTTCCCTCACAATCAATGATAATGCATTTGCTAGATCTAAAAATGACATTCATACCTTTGTCACAGAGTTGGCTAATGTTAATAAGATTAGCCTTCAAACCATCTACTAGCAAAACATTTTCAAGAATAGGGAAAAGTTTCTTACCAATAGTTCCAATACCAATAATTTTACCTTTTCCATCATCTCCAAAGGTGACTGTGCCACCTTTACAACTTGATAGGGTTGAAAAAGATTTGGATCTCCTGTCATGTGCTGTGAGCAACCACTATCAAGGTACCATTTCATTCTACGATAAGAAAGGTTGAAAGCCTACATGAGAATTTTGAGATATACTTTTAGGTGTCCAATGTCTTTTGGGTCTTTGAATTTAGTATCATATTTAGGAACCCATTTTAGATATGAAATAGTATGAAATTTTTTTCTTATAAAACATGAAATACTAATATGACATCTCTTCATACAATATGTGCAAATAAGATTTGAAGTGTTGTTGTGATGATAGTGATTATGAAAATCATGATTTCTGTACTAGTAGAATGGCATCTTACCAGATTGTTGTTGGTAGGACGGTATCTTGTTCTGATTCTACCAGTCTGATTCTGCACATAAACAACACTGGAAGTAGAAGCAACATCAGTAAATCTTTTCAAACGGATCTTTAAATCATTATTTTCAGTTTGAAGCTCTAAAACTTTAACATGCAATTCATTTTTATCTCTCAAAATATTTTCATAAATTGATGGACAAGATGCATGTTCATTTTTCAAAGTAGTAAATCATTTTGAAAGCTTTTTATACTCTCCAACTAACTCAGTGTAAGCATCTTCTATTACTTCAGAAGTAATGCAGTCATCGAGTATTACTTGTTCGTTATCCGTCATGAAGCATACGTTCCTATTTGAGATGCTCAAATTAGCTTCATCTTTTTTTTTTCCATTTTCGGAATCACTTGGTTTTGATTCATCCCATCCAACATATAAGGCTTTCTTCTTCTTGAAAAACTTTTTAGCTTTTCCTTTCAAGTTGGGACAATCTTTCTTAATGTGACCAGGCTTATTGCATTCATAGCAATTTGCAGATTCAGTCTCATCTTTTCTTCCGTTTGGTCTTTGGAAGCTCCTCCTTTTGTTGAATTTTTTTCTCATCATTTTGTTGGCCCTTTTGATAATAAAGGCAAGATCATCATCTTCATTTGTGCTTTCTTCACTTGAAGATTCATCTTCTGTTCCCTTGAGAGCTATACTTTTCTTTTTCAATTGCGTGGCATCATCTTGCTTTCTCTTCTTTTGAAGATTCATCTTTATCTCAGCATTCTTCAAAATCCCCATCAATTCTTGAAAAGGAAGAGTGTTGATATCCATGTAGATCTCAATGTGATTGATGATGCTATTGTATTCATGGGTGATCTCAACACCTTATTGTTTATTTCAAAGCAGGTAATAACTTTTCCAAGAGATTAAAGATTGTTAGTGATGCTTTTGAACCTATTAAAAATTTCATCAGTAAACTCGTTAGGCAATAATCGAATAGATTCAAAATCTTGTGTATGCATATTTATTTTACTTTTCTTAATTTTATTAGTCCCCTCATGGGTGACTTCAAGATAATTTCATATTTTTTAGTACAAGTAATATTCATAACTTTATGAAACTCATTGTAAGATAATCTATTGATAATACAACTAATAGCTTTAGAATTTAAATTAGCATAAGAGAAATTCCTCTCGTCCAATTCAGACCGAGATTTAGGAACCTTCTTACCATCAACCTCTATGGTGGGAGAGGTGTAACCATCTTTAATCATGCCCCAAAATTTTCAATCAATATGCTGAATATGAATCCTCATGCATGCTTTTCATTATTCATAATTAGTACCATTAAACAGTAGAGGTCTATTGTTGGATCTCCCCTCGGGTAGAATAAGATCACAGTGAAAGCCATAGGATCAATGTAAAGCTTAAAACAAGAGTACCAATGCTCTGATACCAATTGTTGGATCCTAAAGGGGGTGAATAGGGTAAAGGGTAATTAAAATTAAATATGCAAGTAATAATACAAAACAGTGAAAAAATGTAGACTGGTAGGATCACCTAGTCTGATGGTAGAAGGTATGGTGGAATTAACAGAGAGCAGGTAGGATGAGTGGTAGAATCAACAGAGTGTAGAAAACAGTAATATAACAGTAAAATCATAGCAGATAATAGTGGTAATCAACAGAGAGAAGGCAAACAATTTTAGGGTAGTTCGGGAAACTCTCCTACATCCACCACCAAGAAGTATCCTCTCTAGGATTTACAAATCTGCTATAAAGCTTCTTCTTGAAGCAGGGATTATAACCACCAAGACTCTTCCTTGAGCTTCGAATTTCAACCCACTAAGATGTTAACCAATCTGGATTTACAACCCACCAAGATACACCTGATCTTGAATTTTCACACCACCTCTACCTTAAGGCAAACAACAGAGAATATATCAAGAGATTTGTTCTCTAACACAATATGAGAACTAAAAATAAGCACAATGATAATTAAAATAGGAGACTCTATGCAATCATATAGTCTTAACTATTATCAATCAATAACTTGGCACAATAAGTTTATAACAATGAGAATGAGATCTATAATAAATATAGAAGATGTGAAAGAGATTCTCCAATAGAAAAGTAAATGAAGTAAATGAATTCCCTTGTATTGGATGTTTAAGACTTTCTGAAAATCAGAACTGAAATGAAGATGATTGGCTAAACAACTATGATTTAGTAAGATCTAAAAATATTTGGTTTGAGTGTTGAAGAGCATTGTTTATGCTTTTCTGAAATTTTTAGGATAGTGTTCTTGTGGTTATGTGCTTGTTCTTGTAATGAATGAACAAGTTAATATATAAACAAGTCAAGTCCATATTGAATCCAGCCGTTGGAGACAACAGAGAAACAAAAATTTTCTACCTGTTTGAGCATTAAATGCAGCTGAGCCAAGAAATCTAGACTGAATTTGAGCAATAAATGCTGCCGTTGCTGCA
Source organism: Agave tequilana (assembly GCA_038442645.1). Taxonomy (NCBI): domain Eukaryota; kingdom Viridiplantae; phylum Streptophyta; class Magnoliopsida; order Asparagales; family Asparagaceae; genus Agave; species Agave tequilana. The sequence continues at coordinate 30,968 of JAVJIF010028136.1, read as the reverse complement.
GTTTAGGATTTAGAAAGGGTATAGAGATATTAGAGGCAAGCAAGGTAAAGAAGATATCTCTCTCTCTATATATATACCCAACGAATCTTTAATCCACTTGTAAAGAGAAGACAATATGGGGACTGCACAGTACTGTCACTGCAGGACAATGACATGAACATACTAGATTTTCAGTTGTAAAGAGAGGTAAGTACAACCCACTTGTATGCAAGAAGTTAATACAAAGAGTGAGGGTAAATCAAGTGAAGTACAACTCATATGGAGCTATTTTCTAGACACCACAAAACTAAAAATAAAGTCCAGATAATAACTTGAATCAGACTGAAGACAGAAATTAATCTCAGATTTATCTGTAAAGGATAGAGATGATAGCATCAAGCTCAGGTGGTAGGAGAGGTAGTAGAATGGTGATTCTACTTAGAAACTAAAATAAAAACATCCTACTATATGCCAAATATATGTTTGATAATAATTACTATATGATTACTTACATAGCTTCTATTGAAGAAATTTGTAGCTCAAAATATCTTTGGCTCCTTCTTGCTCTATCATAACTTGATGTATCTTGTAATAGATTGTTCTTGTGGAGCTTGATGTGTTTTGCTCCTTGTAGCTCTTTGATAGCCGAAATAAGAAATTTGTGGAGCATCACATAATTCCTTCCTTCCTCCATATGTGTATGACATTGGTAGCCCAAATCCATCCCTCCTTCTATTAAATTCTTATCCTGAAATAAGACGACACTACTAATCCAACTTGTTAGTAGCTAAATTTATATGTTAGTTACATCATCAAATCATAGGAATTACAAAGTCCTTAAGTCGTTGGGGTATTTTCTCACCCGGTGCCCTAAGACCGTCCGGTTTGAGAGTCAACACTAAAGGCTCGTTACATAGGCAAATTAGAAAGCCTAATAGAACTAAGGGATAATATCATAAAATATAAAAAATAAGACATAAGAGTTAGAGTTCAATAACCCCGAGTCAAAATTTCACGGTCACAAAGGTGCATATGACTTAAGGTAAAATAATAGATTAGATGAGAAATACTGTTTGACTCCTTACCTTGATTGAAAATAAGTTCTTGAATAGGGACTAAGTTTAGAAATGAAAATTTTGATTTTCCTATAACTTATAGATTATATGAAATTTTACAATAATACTTCAAATATTTTCTCTCTTTTTCAAAATGCTTTTTGAAAGTACTAACACTTTGTTTCTCTTTCTTTATGTATTTTGTGGGTGTAGTCCACTGAAAACTCTCATGAGACAAACCTCGTCCTCTAGGGTTAACCTAGAGGTTTAACGGCTTGTTGCATATGCTAAGCATAATTGTGTTTCTTACAAAAATGGATAGGTAGTTTTGTTTTGCTCGAGGACGAGCAAAAGATAGGTATAGGGGTGTGATAAGTCACTTATATTGCATATTTATTGTCATTTTTTTCATATTTATATTATATTAAACTCTATTTTTATTCTTATTTTTGTGTAAATAATGTGTAGGCCTTTACCAAGGGAGAAGGAAGGGAAAACAATCCCAAAACCCACTGAAACTCAGACTAATTTAATTTAAAATCAAAGAGATAAAGGCAATTCTAGCTAAAGATTAGTGCATATCAAAGAAGATAATACTAAATGAAAATCGGTTAAATTTAGATTTTTATGGATCCAGTTAGTTAACCAAATATCAACAGAAGAATCATCAAAACAAGAAAATCAATCTAAAATCTTTTTTTATAAAAGGGAAGGGAAGAATTTTTTCGAGATCTTCCCCTGATCCAGGCCACGGATCTGCGGTCAAAGTCGCAGATCCGCGGCAACTCAATTGAGATGCGGGGAGTGTTTACGCCCCTATCTGCTCCCTCCTCCCCACTCTGGTTTTTCCCTTTAAATACTAAGAAAATTTGTGAAGAAAAGGACGAAGACTAGGATTGAAATTTATTATTCTTTTGGCTAGGATTTATGTTAGATAGTTGCTATTCGTTTGTAATTTCATTTGTTGTTCTAGTCTAGTCCAGCCACAAGTAAGAGAGAGAAATAGTGATTATAATCTGACGTTGAAGTGACAACAATAAAGATTCAAGATCTTCCTTCTTCTCCAAACTATCTGGTATGTTACATTTATTTTATATGCTTTGTTTTACATTGATCATGAGTAGCTAAAGCATTTTTTTTGGGCTCGCTAATCTATCTCTTCTACCCGTCTTGTCTTGATTGGTTTTCATGAAAGCAACCGCACTTGAATCATTGGTATGCCTAAATCAAGCTCTGTTCTTGAAGGCACATGAGAATGAGTGTTAAATTTTAATCATTTATTTCAAAAACACAACTATTTCTAAATCGTTTTTATTCTATACTTGCTACCTCGCTTGATGGTTTAACATTCTATTTTTAAACATTGTGTAAAGAAAAGTTTTCAGTTTAAAAACAAAACCATCTTATTTGCTTTACTTGAACACTCAAAAGAGACTTTGTGCTTTACCTATGACTAAAGTGAGGCATTAAAACTTTCTTGGGGAAGGTGAGCCCGAATATTTTTCATTATTTTAATCACAACAAAATCACTCTCAAAGCATTTTAAAAGATCATCTTCTCCTAAATTTTTTTTTGAATCACTTCTATACTCTTCATCTTCTTTTCATCTAACAAACATAACACTGAAACTTGTTTTTCATAAAAACACCGAAACACTTGCATCGCATCTCTCCTCGTGGATACGACCCATTAGCGCAAAGATAAATGGTACTTTAGTTTTGCAATCAACGGACTATTAGACCTACTCTTCTTTTATCTCCAATGGATCATCTCTCCTAGGCTAACTCTATCATATTCAAGATTAGTCTTGGTTTTGGTTTTACTTTCTTCAGGAATTTTTCATGGTGAAATTTCACCTTTTTCTTAAGTTCTTTCTGAAGAATTTACATGTTAGAGTTTTTCTCATGTGGAAAAGTTAAAACCAAACATGTTAGATTTTTTACAAAAAACTTAAGAGCAAAGAGCAAAGAGAAAGAAGAAAAAAGGACACCAGACAAGTTATTGATTAAAAAGCAAAGTTTAATTGATTAATGATAAGCATAAAGAAGATACAGGGTGTTGCAAATCCAGGATGTCTCTCATAAGATTTAATTTTTGCCTCAAGAGCGGACATCTTGGTCTTTCTCTCCTCTTCAGCCTTCATCAGGGCCTGTGCCTTCAACGCGTCCCGGTTGAGTTTAGCAGTCATCGTCTCCAGACTACATTTTAGATTCTCCAAAGCCATTCTTTTCTCTGCCTCCAACTGTTGGATCTGAAGCCTCTCGGTCTTTATCTTTTTCAGTCGGATAGTTTCAGCTTGACATTCTGGCTTAGCTTTGTAAAGAAGAAGGTTGCCCTTTACAATTATTTCTCGCGCTTTCTTGATTTGACCCTTAGCAAAACAAGCGCTTCACTGGAGACAGACATTGCCTCTATAGCCTCAGTATCCCGGGTCTCTACAGACTTGAGCTCCTGTTCGAAATGGAGGAGTGTACTAAATTCAGAGAGAGAGGGTTTAGAAACAACCTTCGACGCTCGTGAGGGATGCTCAAAAACTCCAAAATGTATTCACAATGTTACTTTACTCCTTCCGAATCACCGTAGTAGTATGAACTATTACGGGTCGATCCTCAGGGAGAGCTTGCGATGGAAGCTTTACGGTTTAGTTGTGAAGAAAGAAAACGAGAGTTCTTCTATGTTCAAAAGAAACAAAATGACATGGAAAAGTAGAGGAAGAATTTGTTGTGGATTTGTTGCATAAAAAGAAAAACGATGGAAAGAAAAGTGAAAAGAACTTGAAAACTTGACTATCTTTGAAAAGAAAACTTGAGAAGGAAAACTTTTGAAAGACTTTTAGATAGAAGAAACCATGACTAGCTAACCCTTCTAATTTACTAACTTACTAATCTCATAGGGTGATGCATGCCTCACGTTGATTCATCGGCAAAGGTTTGTCTTGCTTATTAGGTCAAATACTTTCCCACTTGGAAGATGAGTGTTCTTCTCGGTCTTGGCTTGTAGCCTCATTGATTCATCGGCTCCCGAGATAGATTTTCAATGGTGGAAGCAAGGAGTGTCACTCAAGGTAATGCTAAGGAAGAAGATACAAGATTCATTAGTCATTCAAAGCCATAATCGAGCTAGCATTGAAGTAAGAAAATTGTACTACAAATAGCATAGTTAGGTGCTCCATCTCCATGTTCCATCAAGGCACTTGTTCTAAAGACAAGGCTCTAAATGAGGCTCACATGAATCATATGGAAGGAAAACAAGCATTTGTCAAGAATTAAAGTAACTCATCTTCATTGGGGATAATAGAGACTTGAAATTACAAGATCATAATAAAGCAATCACCCAAGAGTTAGAAGTTAGTAAAGTTAGTGGTTAGCTAGTCATGTTAGAAAGAGTTAGCTAGACATTGTAATGGAAAGAACACAACAATTCATGGAAGAAGAAAATGCAATGGAAATTAAAGCTTGAAGAAAGTAAAGCACTAGAATTAGTAAAGAAGAGAAGATAGATGGATAAATCCTTGCATTCAAGTTGTCACTACTTCAATTACAAGCTTTCACACTCTCTCTTTCTCTCTTTGCAGAATTATAGAAGGAAGAAGAAGATTACAAGAGCACTAAAGGAAGCTAGAGAAAATCCCTACAATTCTCTCAAACAATACAAGCTCTTCTCTCCTATCTCTCCTCTCTTTTCGCAGAGGCCCTAGGGGTCTATTTATAGGCTCCAGAGGATGAGGCTCTCAAATCTCGACCGTGGGATCAAAACGCTGGCTCAACGGCCAGATTCCTGCCGCGGATCTGCGGCCAAAGCCGCGTTTCCGCGGCAGAATCTTGGCCGTTGCGCCAACGATTTCTGTTGCCGTTCTGTTACAGTTTGTTAGCCACGCTGGATCTTCTAGAAGGCTGGGATATGCGTGGACGACTCCAGATCTGGGCTTGACTTTTGGCTTTTCCTTTTGGCTTTTAATTAATCCCATTAATTCCTTGATAATTCCATTGATTATGGGCCTTCCTCTCCATTAATGGTGGACCTGCAAATTTAGAGAGAAAAGGAATAAAAAGCTTATTTTTATTTACATATAGCATGATATGGAAGTGGAAAATGATGCAAAAATGAATAACAATCACACCCCCATACCTAGCTTTTGCTCGTCCTCGAGCAAAAAGAAAAAGAAAAAATCCTAACTAAATTATTGAACCACTTTCGAAGGTGACACGATTGCACTGAGCATGTGCAACAAGCCGTTAAACCTCTAGATTACCCTAGAGAAGGAGTGTTGTCTCCTGAGGGTTTTCAGCGGATTGCACCCACAAAATCCATAAAGAAATAAAAAATGTTAGTGAGAAACTTTTGATCCATATTCTTCAAGAACTTTACTTGATCTATAGGTTTCGGGTTACTCTAAACTCGTCATTCTTTTTATAAGTGTCTATTTAGAGTTTTATCTTCAACTTAGGTTAAGTTTCTAAGGAATAGATCGAAGACCGAATTTTGCATCAAACCTAGTATATATACATCTATAAATATGAAGGATTTTTCTTAGACTAAAGTTCATTTATTTACTAATATATACAATATTTTATATATTTATTTATTTATTTACACCTCCTTAGCTTCCTTAGGCTTTCTAATTTACCCATGTAACGAGCCTCTTACCGATGACTCCCAAACCAGTCGGTCTTAGGGCACCAGATGAAGATACATCCCTAAGGTTTAAGGACTCGAGTAAACTAGGCCACGAATACTAAGGACTTAACCACCTTTAGGCGTGACTGGCCATGCTTCTTAAGGCACAGCTAACCAGCTTAATTAGTGGCCAAGTAATTATTTTATTTATACTTATTTTTTTTATTTTTATTATTATTATATATATGTGTAAATAGAATCACTAAGTCTTTGATTAATCCCTCAATATGTTTAATGTATATATCCTAAAGAAAGAATTAAAATCTAGCTATCTTTCTTATCCTTTTTCACTTAACCTAAAAATCTAACAAAACTCCTCTTTTCAACTTATATTAAGAAATCTTAGTTAAGAGTTTCCTTAATCCCTAAAATCAAGTGTGATTCTTTAAAAATGGATCAAAATTTTCTTTTCCTTTTTTTTTAATGGTTTTCTAAAAAGAAAATGTAAAATCTAAAAAGAAAGACAAAATCTAAAAAGAAATAAAAATCCTAAAAAGAAAAAAATCCTAAAAAGAAAATAAAAACCCTAAGTTAGTATCTACCCCCCATACCTATCTCATGCATTGTCCTCAATGTTTGCAAGATAAAATATGCATGAAATAGGTAAAGGAACAGAATCACCCCCGACGTCGTTTTGGACCAGCGGTGGTGCTGGGTCCAGCCGACTGTGAACGCTGAAGACCAGCCTCAATACGGTCTAATCTAGATGATTGCTCCTTCACTTGTTTCCTCAGCCGAACTTGTCCCCTAAATATTTTCTTCATGCCCCGCCAAATGGTGGACATGAATGCACGTGAGTCCGTAAGGGGGTCCTGGTGCCAAAATGCGGGCTCATCTTCCTCCTCTAAACTCTCCTCAGAAGAGGACTCCACTGGCACATCTTCCGGTTGGACACTAGGGGTCCAGACCGCATGTAAGCAACTGTTATAGGCACTAGTGGCCCTCTCGTGTGTGACAAACACCCGGTCATATGCATCAAATACAGCGTCCGGTAGGAAGGTCCTACATAGACGCGTAATCAGAATGGCGTGTGAATGTTTAGCACCACGGGTGCGTGAGGAGTTGGTAAGGATGGAATGGAAGATGGTCTTGTTGAGGCAGACCGTGTGCTGCCTAGTCATAAGGTCGTGAATAATTTGCAACACAGGGCAGTTAAAAGAAGTGGTATGGTCCAGACCTAGAATATTGCGTTGGATCCAGCGTCCAACACAATGCACATTACAGAAGGTGGTACTGGCCTTGAGCCCTCGGTCTTGTTCGGTACAGCGGGCCCCCATAATGGTCATGTAGTCAATGAGTGGAAGGGGGTCGCTATGTTGTGGGTAACAAGGGACGTGAGTCAGTTCCTCAAGGAGAGGAAGCGTGATGAAAATGTCACCTAAGGGCATGTGGACCGTGAATTGGTATGTGTTGAAATTAACCGATGCATGATCAATGGAATTGAAAAAAGATGTCACTAATTCGGGGCAATAAAATGCATCATGTTCGGAGTTATCATATACGAGAGAGTACCAATCCCATGCACGGATCCTATCAATGAAAATGTGCCCATACCCATTGGTGTCACAAAGAATTCTAGAGTAATCTTTCTCAGCAAACAAAGATGGTGCCATGCTACAAATGCAGATCTACACAATAGATTGGAAGATTTAGAAAGCAAACCACCCCTGGAATACGTGGGGGGAAATCAAATCGGACTTGCAGAGGGAACGGGATCAAGAATTCGGATGATCAGTCACCAGATAGGCTAAGAGCAGAGCAGAACGACTCCAAAGGACCATGGCGGCGCACCAGCAAGACAAAGACAGCTGCGGAATCGCGGCCCTGGTCGCGGAAACACGGCACTCAGGCTGAGACTGGGGAGGGGAAAATTTTGAGGGGCAGCGCTTGAAGAGTATGCTTTAGATCTGAGATTCGTTTGAGGTTGAGGGAGAGACTAAGGGTGATATTGTATTTATAGGAGGCTGAAAATGTTAAAGTCCCAAAATTACCCTAGGGTGGGTTGGATATTTATAACCCTAGGGTTATTTGAAAAGGGAGTCATGAAGAGGTGGAACTCTTGGTGCTATTTAGCACCAAAGTCCAATTTTTTTGAAGTTATTACTTTTTTATTTTTTTGTTTTTATTTATATTTACAAAAAGGGGTTCCCAAAATACTTTACAGGGAAAATGTACAAAATGAAGTATCTCCACCACCGAGGACGTCTTTCGGTCGTATCCCTCTAGCCCGTTTTCCATCATTCCAATGGGTCCGTTTAATAGGGCAAGTTGGGATGCCAATTGTATTGTCATTGGAACCTTCGACATCCCCAGTTTCATCTTTTTTAGTTTTTTCTTCCTCATATCACTACAATCCTCATTCAAAAACTTGTCATTACCACTCTTCCCATTTGAAACTTCTTCATTGTGAATGCCGAGGAATTCTAACTCATCTCCATATATCTCCTCAAAGCTGAGGTCAACACTTTCCCCTAGAGATGTGCAATTAATCAAAACATCCCTAGTTGGTTCATCTAGACACATGAGTTCTTCTTTGAAGAGGTCTTCAAAAAGTATGTCAATCGGAGGTTCTTGAATTATATCCTTATGGGATAAATTCTTGGTTGGCTCTTTGAAAGTGAAGATATCCAAATCTATTTTCCCCTTTTGAAAGGGTACTCTAACATTAGAATCTTTCACATCAAGATAATCACATTCATTTTTAAATAATTCATTAAGAAACAACGACTCATCTTCTGAATCTTCACTCTCTTCCTCACAATCGTTTCCAACAAAGTTTACCTCATATGTTTGATCTCTTGTCTTACGAGGTTGTTTGTCTATGTTGAAGACATTCACTTCTCGAGTCAAGTCCCAAAAGTTAACCTCATGGATCCATTCCTGCAATTGATGATGGCATTGGCAGTAGCAAGGAATGGTCGCCCCAGGATAACAAGTTTGAGCCCGATGATTGGTGTTAGACACAGGTTGTGTCTCAAGAACTATGAAATCAACAGGGTAAATAAACTCCCCAACTCTGACAAGGACATCGTTGATCTCCCCTTTGGGAATCTTCACAGAACGATTTGCCAGTTGTATCGTAACTTTGGTTAGACGGAGGTCGCCTAACCCTAATTGTTGATACACGAAAAAGGGAAGGAGATTGATACTGGCTCCCAAATCAAGTAATGCCCTATTGATAGTAGTCTGTCCTATGATACAAGATATGGTTGGGCTCCCTGGGTCCTTGTTTTTCACAGGAATTGGCCCAGTGAACAACTCGCTGATGTTTGAAGCTAGGAAGACTTTCTTAGGGACATTTGCTTTCCCCTTCTTGGTGCACATTTCCTTTAAAAATTTGGCATATGATGGAACTTGTTGTATTGCATCAAGAAGAGGTACATTGATTTGGACCTGATTGAACATTTCTCTGATCTTCTCCATATGAGCATTCAGCTGTTGATTTGCTAGCCTATTTGGAAATGGTGCAATAGGCTTGTATGGTTGCTCATCTGCCTTTTCTTTTTCTTTGGATTTGGAAGTTGATGGTTCAGAACTTGAAGATGGATTGTCTTGAGCTGGTTGTACCGAAGCAGGAGGTGTTGATTTGGACACTGATTTGGGTGGTTGATTAGAAACCTTATTATCTACCCGCTTCCCGGATCTCAGAATATGAATAGTGTTGCATTGACTGGGGTCCATGTTTTCAACTTCATGCAGAGGGAAGTGATTTTTTGGATTGGGCACTGGCTGGCTTGGTAGCATTCCTTTTTGTCTCTCATTTAAAGAATTAGCCAATTGCCCTATCTGGACCTGTAATTTATTCATATCCTGATGCTGGTTGGTCATCATTGAAGCTTGGGTTTTGGATAGGGTTTCTATCATTTTTTCAAATCAGATATTCTTTTGTCTGAATGATTCTGGGGTTGATGTTGCTGATATGTGGGCTGGAAATTTGTTTGGAAATGTGGTGGACTCTGATAAGATTGGAATTGTGGTGGACTCTGATATGAGTGAAAATTTGGTGGATTCTGGTTGAAACTGGGTTGATTTGACTGAGCAGGATATTGATATGAAAATGTGGTTGCCTAGTTGCTCAGGACCAGACTGACTCTAAGAAAAATTTGGATGATTTCGCCATCCCGGATTGTATGTTTTGGAGTATGGATTGTGGTTGGGTCTGGTGTAAGCAGCATTCGTGTTCTCCTGATACATTTGAGACTGGTAAACAGGACACTCCTCGAACAGATGGTTGAGATCATGGCAATAGGTACAACCCGGTTTGACCACAGGTGGTGGATTGACCTGGTTTACAGCAGTAGGTTCCCTTGATTCAAGCAGTTCTATCCTCTTCATCAATTGTGTTATTTTAGCCTCAGCAGCTATAGAGGATTCTATCGAATGCATACCGGTTCTGGAAGTGATAGAAGTGGGTTTCTCTAGACATGATTCCCACTGAATTGTTTTTTCGGCTAAGGCTTCAAAGAGATCCCACCCCTGATTCTCATCTTTCTTTAAAAATTCCCCTTGGCACATGGTTTCAAGGAGTGTCTTTGTTTGGTAATCAAGTCCGTCATAGATAATTTGGCACTGCCGCCACTTCTCTATGCCGTGATGAGGACAAAGGGCTAGTAAGTCTTTGAAGCGTTCGAAATATTTCCAGAATGGTTCATTGGATTCCTGCTTGAATTGCATAATGTTCTTTTTCATGAGGGCTATTTTGTGAATGGGGTAAAACTTCTTAAGAAAGACTTTTACAAAATCATCCCATGAAGAAATCGAACTGGCGGGAAGATTGTAAAGCCATTTCTTAGCTATAGCTTTCAGCGCGAAGGGTATGAACCTTAGTCTAACAGCGTCCTCAGTTAATTGGGAAATTCTCATCATAACACATACTTCTTCAAACTCACGAATGAAGAAATACGCATCCTCGGATTCTAGGCCATGAAATCGCGGGAGTGTGTTTATAAATTGTGGCTTCAGCTCAAAATTATTTCCATTGGTCACAGGGAGAAGAATGCATGATGGAAGTGAAGTGCGGATCGAGTAGAACTTTTCTTGAAGCAAAGTGTTGTTTGCCATCATTGGGATTGTGTTAGGTGGTGGTGTTTGTGCAAGTGTAGAAATTCTCACAAGTCTTGCAGAAATTGGATCTCGGTACTACTCTTGCATACACAATCACAGACAACGTTCACCGATCACACAAGCGAAAGAAAATGAAAATAACAAACAAGAAAAGAAAAATCAATCACAAGCTATCTAGGATACCTGGACCTAGACGACTCCTAACTGTTCGATGAACCAAAGAAGGTTATTGCTCGAGTCAGACCGCAGCTAATCAGCCAGGTAGGGGCAAAATACGGTGGGAGGTATTCGTGCGTAAGCAACGGACCTTAATTACGCCAAACCACGGTATCTTCGAGGCTTAACCTCTTAATCCCCAACCTTAGACACTGATTTGACTGGAGTATGAATCAAAAACAATTTCCTACTTCAGCCGATCTCCTACTGAGTCCGGATGTCCTTAGGGCCAACGTCTATCAAATTTTATTAAAAAGCTTGGGATTGTGAGTGCTTGGATGATGATTTTTGGGCCAAGAAAAGGGTGATAAAATCCCCACCTTATCTTGTTTATTGGGTGATGCCCTTAAAATCAATTTGGTGCAAGTGTACAGTATATGCAAACAAGGTTCACTCAAAGCGATGTAAATCAACCAAGAAGTGAGTCCTATTCGATATGCAATGCAAACGTACCTTCCTCCAGCACTCTTCAACAGTAAAGTAAATGAATTGAAAAGATACGTGCCTAAAAATGCAAACGTCTAATCAATTTTTAAACTTTTCAACAAATGTTTTTACTGTTGATTATTAGCAGGATCCTGGTGAAAACATACAAGAAATAAGATTTGCAGCAGCTGTATTTTTGCAAAGCAAGCAACCCTGCACAAAAAAAGTGAGTAGTCAACTCTTCTTTGCCGCAGATCCGCGGCTTTGGCTGAGAAAACGCGGCAAATCAGAGGGTACTTGGTCTCTGCTTTCTTGAGCAGAGGCCCAAGACCACTTATATGTTACTGCAGTGCTTTGTTTCCTGTTTTTTCAACCTGTAACCTGCAACAGAGAAGAAAATTCGTTTAGTTCTTCACTTTAATGAAAATCGTTGCTTTCCCCGGCAACGGCGCCAAAAATTTTGTTCGAAATGGAGGAGTGTACTAAATTCAGAGAGAGAGGGTTTAGAAACAACCTTCGACGCTCGTGAGGATGCTCAAAAACTCCAAAAATGTATTCACAATGTTACTTTACTCCTTCCGAATCACCGTAGTAGTATGAGCTATTACGGGTCGATCCTCAGGGAGAGCTTGCGATGGAAGCTTTACGGTTTAGTTGTGAAGAAAGAAAACGAGAGTTCTTCTATGTTCAAAAGAAACAAAATGACATGGAAAAGTAGAGGAAGAATTTGTTGTGGATTTGTTGCATAAAAAGAAAAACGATGGAAAGAAAAGTGAAAAGAACTTGAAAACTTGACTAGCTTTGAAAAGAAAACTTGAGAAGGAAAACTTTTGAAAGACTTTTAGATAGAAGAAACCATGACTAGCTAACCCTTCTAATTTACTAACTTACTAATCTCATAGGGTGATGCATGCCTCATGTTGATTCATCGGCAAAGGTTTGTCTTGCTTGTTAGATCAAATACTTTCCCACTTGGAAGATGAGTGTTCTTCTCGGTCTTGGCTTGTAGCCTCATTGATTCATCGGCTCCCGAGATAGATTTTCAATGGTGGAAGCAAGGAGTGTCACTCAAGGTAATGCTAAGGAAGAAGATACAAGATTCATTAGTCATTCAAAGCCATAATCGAGCTAGCATTGAAGTAAGAAAATTGTACTACAAATAGCATAGTTAGGTGCTCCATCTCCAAGTTCCATCAAGGTACTTGTTCTAAAGACAAGGCTCTAAATTACAAGCATTTGCCAAGAATTAAAGTAACTCATCTTCATTGGGGATAATAGAGACTTGAAATTACAAGATCATAATAAAGCAATCACCCAAGAGTTAGAAGTTAGTAAAGTTAGTGGTTAGCTAGTCATGTTAGAAAGAGTTAGCTAGACATTGTAATGGAAAGAACACAACAATTCATGGAAGAAGAAAATGCAATGGAAATTAAAGCTTGAAGAAAGTAAAGCATAAGAAAGTAAAGCACTAGAATTAGTAAAGAAGAGAAGATAGATGGATAAATCCTTGCATTCAAGTTGTCACTACTTCAATTACAAGCTTTCACACTCTCTCTTTCTCTCTTTGTAGAATTCTAGAAGGAAGAAGAAGATTACAAGAGCACTAAAGGAAGCTAGAGAAAATCCCTACAATTCTCTCAAAAAAACAAGCTCTTCTCTCCTATCTCTCCTCTCTTTTCGTAGAGGCCCTAGGGGTCTATTTATATGCTCCAGAGGATGAGGCTCTCAAATCTCGACCGTGGGATCAAAACGCTGGCTCAACGACCAGATTTCTGCCGCGGATCCGCGGCCAGAGCCGCGTTTCCGCGGCAGAATCTTGGCCGTTGCGCCAACGATTTCTGTTGCCATTCTGTTACAGTTTGTTAGCCATGCTGGATCTTCTAGAAGGCTGGGGATATGCGTGGACGACTCCAGATCTGGGCTTGACTTTTGGGCTTTTCCTTTTGGCTTTTAATTAATCCCATTAATTCCTTGATAATTCCATTGATTATGGGCCTTCCTCTCCATTAATGGTGGACCTGCAAATTTAGAGAGAAAAGGAATAAAAAGCTTATTTTTATTTACATATAGCATGATATGGAAGTGGAAAATGATGCAAAAATGAATAACAATCACACCCCCATACCTAGCTTTTGCTCTTCCTCGAGCAAAAAGAAAAAGAAAAAATCCTAACTAAATTTTTGAACCACTTTCGTAGGTGACACGATTGCACTGAGCATGTGCAACAAGCCGTTAAACCTCTAGGTTACCCTAGAGGAGGAGTGTTGTCTCCTGAGGGTTTTCAGCGGATTGCACCCACAAAATCCATAAAGAAATAAAAAATGTTAGTGAGAAACTTTTGATCCATATTCTTCAAGAACTTTACTTGATCTATAGGTTTCGGGTTACCCTAAACTCGTCATTCTTTTTATAAGTGTCTATTTAGAGTTTTATCTTCAACTTAGGTTAAGTTTCTAAGGAATAGATCGAAGACCGGATTTTGCATCAAACCTAGTATATATACATCTATAAATATGAAGGATTTTCCTTAGACTAAAGTTCATTTATTTACTAATATATACAATATTTTATTTATTTATTTATTTATTTATTTATTTATTTACACCTCCTTAGCTTCCTTATGCTTTCTAATTTACCCATGTAACGAGCCTCTTACCGATGACTCCCAAACCAGTCGGTCTTAGGGCACCAGATGAAGATACATCCCTAAGGTTTAAGGACTCGAGTAAACTAGGCCACGAATACTAAGGACTTAACCACCTTTAGGCGTGACTGGCCATGCTTCTTAAGGCACAGCTAACCAGCTTAATTAGTGGCCAAGTAATTATTTTATTTATACTTATTTTTTTATTTTTATTATTATTATATATATGTGTAAATAGAATCACTAAGTCTTTGATTAATCCCTCAATATGTTTAATGTATATATCCTAAAGAAAGAATTAAAATCTAGCTATCTTTCTTATCCTTTTTCACTTAACCTAAAAATCCAACAAAACTCCTCTTTTCAACTTATATTAAGAAATCTTAGTTAAGAGTTTCCTTAATCCCTAAAATCAAGTGTGATTCTTTAAAAATGGATCAAAATTTTCTTTTCCTTTTTTTTTTTATGGTTTTCTAAAAGAAAATGTAAAATCTAAAAAGAAAGACAAAATCTAAAAAGAAATAAAAATCCTAAAAAGAAAAAATCCTAAAAAGAAAATAAAAACCCTAAGTTAGTATCTACCCCCCATACCTATCTCATGCATTGTCCTCAATGTATGCAAGATAAAATATGCATGAAATAGGTAAAGGAACAGAATCACCCCCGACGTCGATTTGGACCAGCGGTGGTGCTGGGTCCAGCCGACTGTGAACGCTGAAGACCGGCCTCAATACGGTCTAATCTAGATGATTGCTCCTTCACTTGTTTCCTCAGCCGAACTTGTCCCCTAAATATTTTCTTCATGCCCCGCCAAATGGTGGACATGAATGCACGTGAGTCCGTAAGGGGGTCCTGGTGCCAAAATGCGGGCTCATCTTCCTCCTCTAAACTCTCCTCAGAAGAGGACTCCACTGGCACATCTTCCGGTTGGACACTAGGGGTCCAGACCGCATGTAAGCAACTGTTATAGGCACTAGTGGCCCTCTCGTGTGTGACAAACACCCGGTCATATGCATCAAATACAGCGTCTGGTAGGAAGGTCCTACATAGACGCATAATCAGAATGGCGTGTGAATGTTTAGCACCACGGGTGCGTGAGGAGTTGGTAAGGATGGAATGGAAGATGGTCTTGTTGAGGCAGACCGTGTGCTGCCTAGTCATAAGGTCGTGAATAATTTGCAACACAGGGCAGTTAAAAGAAGTGGTATGGTCCAGACCTAGAATATTGCGTTGGATCCAACGTCCAACACAATGCACATTACGGAAGGTGGTACTGGCCTTGAGCCCTCGGTCTTGTTCGGTACAGCGGGCCCCCATAATGGTCATGTAGTCAATCAGTGGAAGGGGGTCGCAATGTTGTGGGTAACAAGGGACGTGAGTCAGTTCCTCAAGGAGAGAAGCGTGATGAAAATGTCACCTAAGGGCATGTGGACCGTGAATTGGTATGTGTTGAAATTAACCGATGCATGATCAATGGAATTGAAAAAAGATGTCACTAATTCAGGGCAATAAAATGCATCATGTTCGGAGTTATCATATACGAGAGAGTACCAATCCCATGCACGGATCCTATCAATGAAAATGTGCCCATACCCATTGGTGTCACAAAGAATTCTAGAGTAATCTTTCTCAGCAAACAAAGATGGTGCCATGCTACAAATGTAGATCTACACAATAGATTGGAAGATTTAGAAAGCAAACCACCCCCAGAATACGTGGGGGGAAATCAAATCGGACTTGCAGAGGGAACGGGATCAATAATTCGGATGATCAGTCACCAGATAGGCTAAGAGCAGAGCAGAACGACTCCAAAGGACCATGGCGGCGCACCAGCAAGACAAAGACAGCCGCGGAATCGCGGCCCTGGTCGCGGAAACGCGACACTCAGGCTGAGACTGGGGAGGGGAAAAATTTGAGGGGCAGCGCTTGAAGAGTATGCTTCAGATCTGAGATTCGTTTGAGGTTGAGGGGAGAGACTAAGGGTGATTATGGTATTTATAGGAGGCTGAAAATGTTAAAGTCCCAAAATTACCCTAGGGTGGGTTGGATATTTATAACTCTAGGGTTATTTGAAAAGGGAGTCATGAAGAGGTGGAACTCTTGGTGCTATTTAGCACCAAAGTCCAATTTTTTTGAAGTTATTACTTTTTATTTTTTTGTTTTTATTTATATTTACAAAAAGGGGTTCCCAAAATACTTTACAGGGAAAATGTACAAAATGAAGTATCTCCACCACCGAGGACTTCTTTCGGTCGCATCCCTCTAGCCCGTTTCCCATCATTCCAATGGGTCCGTTTAATAGGGCACAGTTGGGATGCCAATTGTATTGTCATTGGAACCTTCGGCATCCCCAGTTTCATCTTTTTTAGTTTTTTCTTCCTCATATCCTTACTGTCCTCATTCAAAAACTTGTCATTACCACTCTTCCCATTTGAAACTTCTTCATTGTGAATGCCGAGGAATTCTAACTCATCTCCATATATCTCCTCAAAGCTGAGGTCAACACTTTCCCCTAGAGATGTGCAATTAATCAAAACATCCCTAGTTGGTTCATCCAGACACATGAGTTCTTCTTTGAAGAGGTCTTCAAAAAGTATGTCAATCGGAGGTTCTTGAATTATATCCTTATGGGATAAATTCTTGGTTGGCTCTTTGAAAGTGAAGATATCCAAATCAATTTTCCCCTTTTGAAAGGGTACTCTAACATTAGAATCTTTCACATCAAGATAATCGCATTCATTTTTAAATAATTCATTAAGAAACAGCGACTCATCTTCTGAATCTTCACTCTCTTCCTCACAATCGTTTCCAACAAAGTTTACCTCATATGTTTGATCTCTTGTCTTACGAGGTTGTTTGTCTATGTTGAAGACATTCACTTCTCGAGTCAAGTCGCCAAAAGTTAACCTCATGGATCCATTCTTGCAATTGATGATGGCATTGGCAGTAGCAAGGAATGGTCGCCCCAGGATAACAGGAGTTTGAGCCCGATGATTGGTGTTAGACACAGGTTGTGTCTCAAGAACTATGAAATCAACAGGGTAAATAAACTCCCCAACTCTGACAAGGACATCGTTGATCTCCCCTTTGGGAATCTTCACAGAACGATCTGCCAGTTGTATCGTAACTTTGGTCGGACGGAGGTCGCCTAACCCTAGTTGTTGATACACGGAAAAGGGAAGGAGATTGATACTGGCTCCCAAATCAAGTAATGCCCTATTGATAGTAGTCTGTCCTATGATACAAGATATGGTTGGGCTCCCTGGTCCTTGTATTTCATAGGAATTGGTCCAGTGAACAACTCGCTGATGTTTGAAGCTAGGAAGACTTTCTTAGGGACATTTGCTTTCCTCTTCTTTGTGCACATTTCCTTTAAAATTTGGCATATGATGGAACTTGTTGTATTGCATCAAGAAGAGGTACATTGATTTGGACCTGATTGAACATTTCTCTGATCTTCTCCATATGAGCATTCAGCTATTGATTTGCTAGCCTATTTGGAAATGGTGCAATAGGCTTGTATGGTTGCTCATCTGTCTTTTCTTTTTCTTTGGATTTGGAAGTTGATGGTTCAGAACTTGAAGATGGATTGTCTTGAGCTGGTTGTATCGGAGCAGGAGGTGTTGATTTGGACACTGATTTGGGTGGTTGATTGAAACCTTATTATCTACCCGCTTCCCGGATCTCAGAATATGAATAGTGTTGCATTGACTGGGGCCCATGTTTTCAACTTCATGCAGAGGGAAGTGATTTTTTGGATTGGGCACTGGCTGGCTTGGTAGCATTCCTTTTTGTCTCTCATTTAAAGAATTAGCCAATTGCCCTATCTGGACCTGTAATTTATTCATATCCTGATGCTGGTTGGTCATCATTGAAGCCTGGGTTTTGGATAGGGTTTCTATCATTTTTTCCAAATCAGATATTCTTTTGTCTGAATGATTCTGGGGTTGATGTTGCTGATATGTGGGCTGGAAATTTGTTTGGAAATGTGGTGGACTCTGATAAGATTGGAATTGTGGTGGACTCTGATATGAGTGAAAATTTGGTGGATTCTGGTTGAAACTGGGTTGATTTGACTGAGCAGGATATTGATATGAAAATGGTTGCCTAGGTTGCTCAGGACCAGACTGACTCCAAGAAAAATTTGGATGATTTCGCCATCCCGGATTGTACGTTTTGGAGTATGGATTGTGGTAAGGTCTGGTGTAAGCAACATTCGTGTTCTCCTGATACATTTGAGACTGGTAAACAGGACACTTCTCGAACAGATGGTTGAGATCATGGCAATAGGTACAACCCGGTTTGACCTGGTTTATAGCAGTAGGTTCCCTTGATTCAAGCAGTTCTATCCTCTTCATCAATTGTGTTATTTTAGCCTCAGCAGCTATAGAGGATTCTATCGAATGCATACCGGTTCTGGAAGTGGTAAAAGTGGGTTTCTCTCGACATGATTCCCACTGAATTGTTTTTTCGGCTAAGGCTTCAAAGAGATCCCACCCCTGATTCTCATTTTTCTTTAAAAATTTCCCTTGGCACATGGTTTCAAGGAGTGTCTTTGATTGGTAATCAAGTCCGTCATAGATAATTTGGCACTGCTGCCACTTCTCTATGCCGTGATGAGGACATAGGGCTAGTAAGTCTTTGAAGCGTTCGAAATATTTCCAGAATGGTTCATTGGATTCCTGCTTGAATTGCATAATGTTCTTTCTCATGAGGGCTGTTTTGTGAATGGGGTAAAACTTCTTAAGAAAGACTTTTATAAAATCATCCCATGAAGAAATCGAACTGGCGGGAAGATTGTAAAGCCATTTCTTAGCTATATCTTTCAGCGCGAAGGGTATGAACCTTAGTCTAACAGCGTCCTCAGTTAATTGGGAAATTCTCATCATAACACATACTTCCTCAAACTCACGAATGAAGAAATACGCATCCTCGGATTCTAGGCCATGAAATCACGGGAGTGTGTTTATAAATTGTGGCTTCAGCTCAAAATTATTTCCATTGGTCACAGGGAGAAGAATACATGATGGAAGTGAAGTGCGGATCGAGTAGAACTTGTCTTGAAGCGAAGTATTGTTTGCCATAATTGGGATTGTGTTAGGTGGTAGTGTTTGTGCAAGTATAGAAATTCTCACAAGTCTTGCAGAATTTGGATCTCGGTACCACTCTTGCATACACAATCACAGACAACGTTCACCGATCACACAAGCGAAAGAAAATAAAAATAACAAACAAGAAAAGAAAAATCAATCACAAGCTATCTAGGATACCTGGACCTAGACGACTCCTAACTGTTCGATGAACCAAAGAAGGTTATTGCTCGAGTCAGACCGCAGCTAATCAGCCAGGTAGGGGTAAAATACGGTGGGAGGTATCCGTGCGTAAGCAACGGACCTTAATTACGCCAAACCACGGTATCTTCGAGGCTTAACCTCTTAATCCCCAACCTTAGACACTGATTTGACTGGAGTATGAATCAAAAACAATTTCCTACTTCATCCGATCTCCTACTGAGTCCGGATGTCCTTAGGGCCAACGTCTATCAAATTTTATTAAAAAGCTTGGGATTGTGAGTGCTTGGATGATGATTTTTGGGCCAAGGAAAGGGTGATAAAATCTCCACCTTATCTTGTTTATTGGGTGATGCCCTTAAAATCAATTTGGTGCAAGTGTACAGTATATGCAAACACGGTTCACTCAAAGCGATGTAAATCAACCAAGAAGTGAGTCCTATTCGATATGCAATGCAAACGTACCTTTCTCCAGCACTCTTCAACAGTAAAGTAAATGAATTGAAAAGATACGTGCCTAAAAATGCAAACGTCTAATAGATTTTTAAACTTTTCAACAAATGTTTTACTGTTGATTATTAGCAGGATCCTGGTGAAAACATACAAGAAATAAGATTTGCAGCAGCTGTATTTTTGCAAAGCAAGCAACCCTGCACAAAAAAAGTGAGTAGTCAACTCTTCTTTGCCGCGGATCCGCGGCTTTGGCCGAGAAAATGCGGCAAATCAGAGGGTACTTGGTCTCTGCTTTCTTGAGCAGAGGCCCAAGACCACTTATATGTTACTACAGTGCTTTGTTTCCTGTTTCTTCAACCTGTAACCTGCAACAGAGAAGAAAATTCGTTTAGTTCTTCACTTTAATGAAAACCGTTGTTTTCCCCGGCAACGGCGCCAAAAATTTTGTTCGAAATGGAGGAGTGTACTAAATTCAGAGAGAGTGGGTTTAGAAACAACCTTCGACGCTCGTGAGGGATGCTCAAATGCTCCAAAAATGTATTCACAATGTTACTTTACTCCTTCCGAATCACCGTAGTAGTATGAGCTATTACGGGTCGATCCTCAGGGAGAGCTTGCGATGGAAGCTTTACGGTTTAGTTGTGAAGAAAGAAAACGAGAGTTCTTCTATGTTCAAAAGAAACAAAATGACATGAAAAAGTAGAGGAAGAATTTGTTGTGGATTTGTTGCATAAAAAGAAAAACTATGGAAAGAAAAGTGAAAAGAACTTGAAAACTTGACTAGCTTTGAAAAGAAAACTTGAGAAGGAAAACTTTTGAAAGACTTTTAGATAGAAGAAACCATGACTAGCTAACCCTTCTAATTTACTAACTTACTAATCTCATAGGATGATGCATGCCTCATGTTGATTCATCGGCAAAGGTTTGTCTTGCTTGTTAGGTCAAATACTTTCCCACTTGGAAGATGAGTGTTCTTCTCGGTCTTGGCTTGTAGCCTCATTGATTCATCGGCTCCCGAGATAGATTTTCAATGGTGGAAGCAAGGAGTGTCACTCAAGGTAATGCTAAGGAAGAAGATACAAGATTCATTAGTCATTCAAAGCCATAATCGAGCTAGCATTGAAGTAAGAAAATTGTACTACAAATAGCATAGTTAGGTGCTCCATCTCCATGTTCCATCAACGTACTTGTTCTAAAGACAAGGCTCTAAATTACAAGCATTTGCCAAGAATTAAAGTAACTCATCTTCATTGGGAATAATAGAGACTTGAAATTACAAGATCATAATAAAGCAATCACCCAAGAGTTAGAAGTTAGTAAAGTTAGTGGTTAGCTAGTCATGTTAGAAAGAGTTAGCTAGACATTGTAATGGAAAGAACACAACAATTCATGGAAGAAGAAAATGCAATGGAAATTAAAGTTTGAAGAAAGTAAAGCACAAGAAAGTAAAGCACTAGAATTAGTAAAGAAGAGAAGATAGATGGATAAATCCTTGCATTCAAGTTGTCACTACTTCAATTACAAGCTTTCACACTCTCTCTTTCTCTCTTTGTAGAATTCTAGAAGGAAGAAGAAGATTACAAGAGCACTAAAGGAAGCTAGAGAAAATCCCTACAATTCTCTCAAAAAATACAAGCTCTTCTCTCCTATCTCTCCTCTCTTTTCGTAGAGGCCCTAGGGGTCGATTTATATGCTCCAGAGGATGAGGCTCTCAAATCTCGACCGTGGGATCAAAACGCTGGCTCAACGGCCAGATTCCTACCGCGGATCCGCGGCCAGAGCCGCGTTTCCGCGGCAGAATCTTGGCCGTTGCGCCAACGATTTCTGTTGCCGTTCTGTTACAGTTTGTTAGCCACGCTGGATCTTCTAGAAGGCTGGGGATATGCGTGGACGACTCCAGATCTGGGCTTGACTTTTGGGCTTTTCATTTTGGCTTTTAATTAATCCCATTAATTCCTTGATAATTCCATTGATTATGGGCCTTCCTCTCCATTAATGGTGGACCTGCAAATTTAGAGAGAAAAGGAATAAAAAGCTTATTTTTATTTACATATAGCATGATATGAAAGTGGAAAATGATGCAAAAATGAATAACAATCAGCTCCTGAGATAAGACCTCTACCTCTTGGGACGTCTCTAGATAATTTTTCTTCATATGTTCTGCGAGACATTCCAACATGGGAAGGCAACGCTTCAAGCTATTATAGAAGCCGTTCATAAGCTCTGATCGGGGGAAAACTACACACGAAAAGTGTATGTTTTGAAATCGATATTTAAAGTGTGTGCTTTGCCTTCCTCAATACTTCTGTTATAGCATAGAGGCTAAAACGAGTCGAATCCACAAGGACAGGAGGCAATAGAAGTTTACACGGTATGTTCACGTGTATGTTTTGAAAAGTCACCTAGAGGGGGGTGAATAGGTGACAATGCTAATCTATGAACTAAATGCGGAATTTAATAACTTAATGCAAATTACACTCAAGTGTGATCAACAAATGATTCACACACAACCAAGCCAAGCAAATATGAATGCACAATATGAGTAAGGCAAGGCACAAAGTAAGAGAGAGATAGAGAGAGCCAATGGATCAAGCGCAAACAACAAGATATGTTATCGAGGTTCGAGCACCAGCTCTACATCCCGCTTCCTTCGACACACGAAGGATTTCCACTAGCTCATCCACTTAGGACCCTTTACAAGGAGTACCCAACACTCCTCTCTTTACAACCTCCTCCTTGAGGCACAAATCCAAGCCAACCAACACAACTCCTCCTTGAGGCAAACTCCACAATCACAACCTCCTCCTTGAGGCAAATTCCAAACCAATACAACAAACTCCCAATCACCAACCAATACAAGGATCACCTCTCAACTAGAGGGATACAACCCAAAGCACAAAGCTAAGAAAGATTGGGTTACAACTTGGTGGTCACAACAACAACCACAAACAACTTCTTCTTCCACACAAATAACCTATAGATATAGATAGTAGATTATAGCTCAAGTGTGAGAAACCAAGGGATATGAAACCAGCAACTCAAAGAAAACCCTTGGGAAACAAATGAAATCAGATATAGAAGTTCAAACAAAAGCTTTTCCCAAAACCCCTTTTCTTTGTTTTTTCAAACTCTAATCAAAATCACAAGATTGTTCACTTTGACTCCAAAAACCTATTTTTCTTGCAGCAAAAACACCAGAGAGATAGAAAATTTTAGCCCAAAAATTCTTAGAGAAAAACTCTCTCAATGGGTATTTATAGGCAAATTAGAAAAATAGCCGTTTAACAGAACATTTGCCAGAATTACCCTTCCGGTCGACCGCCCGGTCGACCGTCCAACGGTCAATTTTTGACCGTTGGCCACTAGCGGTCGACCGGCCCGGTCGACCGAAAAATCCCGAGAGCAGACTATTCTGCTCCGGTCGACCGCTGTCTGTGCCAGAAACGTGCACAGGTTTGTGCACGTCGTCGGTCGACCGTGACGGTCGACCGGCTACATGCGGTCGACCGTTACGGTCGACCGAACTAGCCTGGCAGGCATCAAATGGGTCAGAAATCTGAGGTAAAAAATATTCCAATAAATCCCACAAAATCTCTATAATTCAACAAAAATAGTTTTATCATTTTATATTGAAATACAAACTTGTGTTAAAAATCCTAACACAAATTTCAAACATATTAAACTATTTTTGTGTCATAGAAATTTTGCCAAAAACCAAAACCGTATTTTCTAAACCTTGTATTTTGAATAGAAAATACACATTGTCTAAAACTCATCCATGATACAAAATATATTATTTAAACACTTTGAAGCATATTGTATATGAATAGAAATTCAATATACACAAGAACATTATATATCATGATTTTTGTCATTAAGTCCAAAATAGGTTTTGTTGTAAATACCAAAACATAAAACACATGGAATAGATTATCAAACAAAGTTTGTCTAAACAATTGAAGCATGCATGTATATAGAACAATCTAATATACATAACCCATGTAAACTTGTTTTGATAAAAAATCTATTCATGCAAACCAAAATCGGTTAAACCTAAAACCGAAGAATCAAAAACCAATATTCAAAACATGAAACGTGTGTGTTGTGAACTTGAGCATTATCATACTATTCTAATCTTTACAATTAGGATCTAAACCCAAACTAAAACTATGGATACTTAAGTCTTCTTATAGAGCGCGATCTCCAAGCTAGAGCGCAATCTCCAAGTCGGCTCGATCCAAAACTCTTGATTCACCGAGCAAGTGCAATGTATGATCTTTGACGTTCGGACTCTTGAATCAACATGTGAAAGATGTGTGGAAGCTTTCACCAACTAATATCTTGTCAAATATCTGAAACTTAAACATTGCAAGATTATTAGTACACATAACTACATGAGTTAATCATCATCAAAACTAGAGTGGAAGGCCTTTGGCCACAATCTCCCCCTTTTTGATGATGACAAAACTCATGGAGTTATATATGCATGGATTAAAGTAAAGCTTCAAAGAAGCTCCCCTTAACTCATGCATAACAATAAAACATATAAGATATGTAATGAATGTTCTTAAAACATGTTTATATGTGTTTAAAACAATATCAAAACATGCTCTTGATACCAATAAAAAAATAATAAAAATGAAACATAAAACATGCACATAAAACAAGGCTTCTTTTCATCAAATGTAAACTATATGCAAACACAAATATGCATATAAAACTCAAATTCTTCTCCCCCTTTTTGTCAATCATCAAAAAGGGTTAAAAATAAAAGCAAAAACAATAAATTTCTTCTCCCCTTTTTGTTCAAAGCAAAGAACTAATAAAGGGTCAAATCAAATATGATACCCAAAAAAATTGTGGCAATGAATTGTATATTGATACCAATTGAAAAACAACAAATCAATTGAAATCAAAACGAGAACATATACCAATTGAAAACACAAAAATGAAAATCTTGATACCAATTAGTAAGTAAACAAATAACCTACCAATTGTAAATAAACAAACTAGATACCAATTTGGAATAAAACAATACTAATTTTGAATTTCCTTAAAAGCAAATCTTGATCCCAAATGAAACTATTGTTCTTTAAAACACAAGATACCAATTGAAAATTAAATCAATTAAAAATTTGCTTTACATTGTTTCAATTTGAAAAGTTCAAGCTAAGTATAAACAAATTTGTGATATCTTGAAGCACAAATAAATCATCTATATATGTATGTAAGAAATAGATACCAATTGAATTGATACTATATGAAGTGTAAGCATACATATATAAAATACAAACATATATGAGTATACAAAAGATGTCATATTGATACCAATTGAAAGAGTTCAATGATACCAATTGAAACAACAATAATTACAAGTGTATATCTCATATAACCTACCACCCAATCATGGTTCAAGATAAAAAGGATTTTCATTATAAAGCATACAAGAACATGATCTCCCATCCAACCACCCTTCGATGGTAGGGTTTTCAAAATAGATTTGAAATTATAGTTCGTTTGAAAATCACTACCAAAGAAAGGAATATCGCAACTAGTTAAGTGGAAATTTTGTTAACTAGTGCGAATCCTTCAAGTAAGGAATAACAAAAATATTTTTCATGAAACATGAAAATCACATGATCACTAACACTCAAATTCCATAAAGCCCAATCATTGTCTCATGAAAACAAATCATGAGTAAACAAGTAGAGAGTGAACAGTGTAATGTGAAATACATTGTCATGAAAATTTTCAATTAAGCTCATGTGAAATTTAAAAAAAATATGAACACATGATAACTAAATTTCAACCAAATGAAATTTCCAAAAACATGAAACTCATCAAAACGATTTAACCTTCATGGCATATGTATGTCATGTACAAACTAAAGTATACATACATATCCCAAACATAATGAGTCCACAAGAGTATATGCATGAAGGCACGTGGCTCAAGGATGTATATGTATAATCAATAGTTAAGACAAGATAGACATATACATGAAGTTAAACACTTTATCATAGAAAACACATGATCATAAAACATATCAAAAATGAGGATACATGTTTGAATGTATGAATCATCAAAACTAGACTATACTAGCACATCTAATGGGTACAATAGGCATCCAAGCACAAACATATATAAAGGTTTATTTGTGGCCCATTCTATGTACAAGTATAACTCCTAGTTTTCATGAAAACTAACATCTAAGCATATATTCCAATCATAAAGCATAAACCAAGTCATAAATCAACAATTATTCAAAAATGATCATTATGTAAATTCATATGCTATAAGAATCAAGATATACATAATATCAAAATAATTGTAAAAACACAAATATGGAATCATGTAACAATGGTGATATCAAATTTCAAAACATGAGTCATTAAAACGAAAGTTATAGAACATCATTGTGCGTATGCATGTACATTAGGTCTAAAGCATACATGTAAGTTTAAACAAGGTAAGACACTAAATGTAGATTCCAAATGAAGCATGGGTGCTCAAGTAGCTAAACATGTACAACCTTAATCTAATAAACATAGCACAAGCATAATGAATCAAAACACAACATGCTATAAAAGATGGACATAAAAAGCATGCAATAAAAATGGGAGTTAGAGAATGATACCAAAACCGATGAAGGTGCATCTCTATTTCTCCAAAACATGGTGGTCCTCTCCACCTAATTCCCTTGAGTGTGAAGCATCCAAATGATTTTCTTTTAGGCTTAGAACGCATCCACCTCAAGGCACCAATACCCTCACGTGACGCGAGAGCCTCCACCTACATCAAACATCAAAGAGGTGGATCTTGGTACCCATTTCTTTGTGGGTCCACGGGGTTAGTATCTTTTCTAACCCAAACATAATTAGTTGCTAAATTTTCATGATAAATGCGATCATAACAAAATCTAGCAAGGTGGCCTTTTCGACCACAATGTGTACATGTGTACACGTGAGCATACATATGATGGTGGTGATCATGAAAAGCATGTGTATGCCTAGATGGGTGTGCATGCAAGGTTGGAACTTGTTTCTTGCGAACCAAGGTTTCCAATCGTGTGTGATTCATGGCACAATGGCTCAAAGTGGAGCCCAAACTATCAACATTTTTTCTTCAAATTATTTATATCATTTTCTATGCTAGAAGATAAAGTGGAGCATGCAATAGAAGTGCTAGAGATAGAAGCAATGCTAGCATGGCAAACATGCAAATTAATATCATTTTGCAAAGATTCATTTTAGACAAAACCAAATTCAATTCTTTAGTAATAGAATCAATTTTATTTCTCAAAGTAAGGTTTTCTTTGAAAACACAATCCAATCTTGAGGATAAAATCTCATTGTGCTCCAAAATATCATCACAATCATTTTTGCCTTTTAAAACTTCAATTTCTTTTAAAGCAATGTCTAGTTGAGATCTTAGTGAGTCACATTCACTAGTAATCTCTTCCTTCTCTTGCAAAACGGTTTCAAAAGTAGAGCATAAATCCTTCATTTCTTTTTGTAAGTCAAATGTTTTTCTTTCAAAGAGTTATGTTTTTCCAAGAATTTTTCAAGCTTAGA
The DNA here is from genome assembly GCA_038442645.1 of Agave tequilana. Classification (NCBI taxonomy): domain Eukaryota; kingdom Viridiplantae; phylum Streptophyta; class Magnoliopsida; order Asparagales; family Asparagaceae; genus Agave; species Agave tequilana. The sequence continues at coordinate 3,589 of JAVJIF010028136.1, read as the reverse complement.
AGCAAGTTCAACATTTAAATTTTGAACCTCAAACATCCATGGCAATAAGAATTAGAGCTATCATCAAGAGGGGAATCCGAGTGTACCTCAAGGGAGTCTTTCCCTTGGACCATGAAGCATTTATCTTTGACATGTCTCTCTTGGATCTCCTCAAATTGTTGATGATCCTTGGAAGCTCGGGAGACGTTAAGATGCTCCAAACTGCAAAAGCCGAATCATAGCGATCAAAAATAGGTAAAAGATGTTCATTTAGAGATGCTAGAAGTGTTCTAAGGGCTAATGCATTGGCCTTCTTATGCTTGCTACTATTAGGGAGGGATTCTATAGTGATGGCTTGATAAACTAAATGTCCTAGTCCTTTTAGATGTCTAATCATGTCAACCTTCCAAGTATCAAGTCTAAAATGGTCAAACATAGGAGGGCTAGCCATGAGTGCAAACTAGTATGAGTGCAAATGAAAATGCAAGTGAAGATTAGCAAACCAAGATCACACTCCTAGGTGGTTAAACCTAAATATCAGGAGCGCTAGCTCTGATACCAATTGAAAAGTCACCTAGAGGGGGGGTGAATAGGTGACAATGCTAATCTATGAACTAAATGCGGAATTTAATAACTTAATGCAAATTACACTCAAGTGTGATCAACAAATGATTCACACACAACCAAGCCAAGCAAATATGAATGCACAATATGAGTAAGGCAAGGCACAAAGTAAAGAGAGAGATAGAGAGAGCCAATGGATCAAGCGCAAACAACAAGATATGTTATCGAGGTTCGAGCACCCAGCTCTACATCCCCGCCTTCGACACACGAGGATTTCCACTAGCTCGTCCACTTAGGACCCTTTACAAGGAGTACCCAACACTCCTCTCTTTACAACCTCCTCCTTGAGGCACAAATCCAAGCCAACCAACACAACCTCCTCCTTGAGGCAAACTCCAACAATCACAACCTCCTCCTTGAGGCAAATTCCAAACCAATACAACAAACTCCCAATACCAACCAATACAAGGATCACCTCTCAACTAGAGGGATACAACCCAAAGCACAAAGCTAAGAAAAGATTGGGTTACAACTTGGTGGTCACAACAACAACTACAAACAACTTCTTCTTCCACACAAATAACCTATAGATATAGATAGTAGATTATAGCTCAAGTGTGGAGAAAATCAGGGATATGAAACCAGCAACTCAAAGAAACCTTTGGGAAACAAATGAAATCAAGATATAGAAGTTCAAACAAAAGCTTTTCCAAAACCCCTTTTCTTTGGTTTTTCAAACCCTAATCAAAATCACAAAAGATTGTTCACTTTGACTCCAAAAACCTATTTTTCTTGCAGCAAAAACACCAGAGAGATAGAAAATTTTAGCCCAAAAATTCTTAGAGAAAAACTCTCTCAAATGGGGTATTTATAGGCAAATTAGAAAAATAGCCGTTTAACAGAACATTTGCCAGAATTACCCTTCCGGTCGACCGGCCCGGTCGACCGTCCAACGGTCAATTTTTGACCGTTGGCCACTAGCGGTCGACCGGCCCGGTCGACCGAAAAATCCCGAGAGCAGACTATTCTGCTCCGGTCGACCGTCCCGGTCGACCGCTGTCTGTGCCAGAAACGTGCACAGGTTTGTGCACGTCGTCGGTCGACCGTGACGGTCGACCGGCTACATGCGGTCGACCGTTACGGTCGACCGAACTAGCCTGGCAGGCAGCAAATGGGTCAGAAATCTGAGGTAAAAAATATTCCAATAAATCCCACAAAATCTCTATAATTCCACAAAAATAGTTTTATCATTTTATATTGAAATACAAACTTGTGTTAAAAATCCTAACACAAATTTCAAACATATTAACTATTTTTGTGTCATAGAAATTTTGCCAAAAACCAAAACCGTATTTTTCTAAAACCTTGTATTTTGAATAGAAAATATACATTGTCTAAAACTCATCCATGATACAAAAATATGATATTTAAACACTTTGAAGCATATTGTATATGAATAGAAATTCAATATACAAGAAACATATATATATCATGATTTTTGTCATTAAGTCCAAAAATAGGTTTTGTTGTAAATACCAAAACATAAAACACATGGAATAGATTATCAAACAAAGTTTGTCTAAACAATTGAAGCATGCATGTATATAGAACAAATCTAATATACATAAACCATGTAAACTTGTTTTGATAAAAAATCTATTCATGCAAACCAAAATCGGTTAAACCTAAAACCGAAGAATCAAAACCAATATTCAAAACATGAAACGTGTGTGTTGTGAACTTGAGCATTATCATACTATTCTAATCTTTACAATTAGGATCTAAACCCAACTAAAACTATGGATACCTAAGTCTTCTTGTAGAGCGCGATCTCCAAGCTAGAGCGCAATCTCCAAGTCGGCTCGATCCAAAAACTCTTGATTCACCGAGCAAGTGCAATGTATGATCTTTGACGTTCGGACTCTTGAATCAACATGTGAAAGATGTGTGGAAGCTTTCACCAACTAATATCTTGTCAAATATCTGAAACTTAAACATTGCAAGATTATTAGTACACATAACTACATGAGTTAATCATCATCAAAACTAGAGTGGAAGGCCTTTGGGCCAACATGTTTACGGTTCTTCTATGTTTGAAAGAATGAAAAGAAAGAAAACAAAGAATGAAAAGAGAAGTACGGTGAAAACACAAAGAAGTGGAAAACATAGAAAAGAATATGTTTGTGATTTTTGGTATTTCTAAAACAAAGTGAAAAAGAAGAAAACCCATGGCTACTAACTGCTAATGACTCCACCAACATGCTAATCTCTTAGTGATAGTTGCTTCACATGTATCATTGACCATCACTAGTCCTTAGTTCAAGAGCTTTTCAAAGCATGACCCATATGTTAACTCATCACATCCAAACTCAACAAAACAAGAGCAAGCTACACTTAAACCATCAAAACTAAAAGTAAGCATGGAGTAAAGTAATGTTAGCTTGTTAGAGAGTTAAGAAGTTAGAGTGTTAGATCCATCATCATGAGCCATCAATGGCTCTTGCAAGAGCAAAGCCAAGTAGAGGCTATTAGATTCTTGTAGATTATCAAGTAAGAAGTTAGACTAGTTAGTAGTTAGTAGTTGTTTCCATGAGAGAAAAGATTAGCTAAACATGTAAAAGGAGTTAGATAGAAAACAAAGAGAGGTAAAGAGAGAACCTTCATAGCTTGTCACCTTCTATTACAAGCACTCTTTCTTTTCACTCCTGTATCACTCTCTCTCTCTCTCTCTCTCTCTCTCTCCTATTACAAGATCAAAAAGAAATGGAAATACAAAGGAAGAAGAAGAACTAACCTAAACCAAATTACCCTAAACTACAACATGGAAGAAACTATACTACTCTTTGTGTATCTCCTCTCTGCGAAACCCCAGGGGTATTTATAGGCACCAGGGGAAAGGGGGGCCAGGGGGCAAACCCTGGCCAAAGTACGAGCGTGAAAACGCGGCCCAGTTCGCTTTTTCGCGGCTCTCTAGAGCCGCGCGCGCGGCGCTTTCTATCGCGCGCTGTCCCGTCTGTCCCCTGTCAGTTGCAGGTCCTGGTTTTTG
>JAVJIF010028135.1:0-54394 GCA_038442645.1 Agave tequilana | reverse complement strand
AAATGCACTGCCAGTCGACCGGTCCGGTCGACCGTCCAACGGTCAATTTCTGCCCGTTGGCAGCTGCCGGTCGACCGCCCCGGTCGACCCAAACAAACAGAGAGCTCTGCTCTCAGTCCGGTCGACCGGAGCGGTCGGCCGGCCAAAAGGCAGCCAGCGTACACGTATCTGTGCACGTCGGTCGACCCGTACGGTCGACCGGTTACTTGGTGCGGTCGACCGTTAGGGTCGACCGACCTAGCCTGGCAGGGTCTGTTCTGATCAGAAAAACTGAGGGATTAAATAACCAATAAATTCTGTAAACTACTAAAAAATCCCCAAAAAATAGTTTGACAATTTGCATTGATATATAAACATGTGGTAAAAAGTTTAGCTCAAATATCAATCAATATGAACAATTTTTGTGTTATAGAAATTTTGCCAAAAAACCAAAAACTGTATTTTCTAAAACTTGGATCTTTGGATAGAAAATACATTTTGTCAAAAACTCTTCAAATACAAAAACATGATATTTAAACACTTTGAAGCATGATGCATATGGATAGAATCCAATATACATGAAACATGTATATATCATAGTTTTTTCATTAATTCCAAAAATAAGTTTTGTTAAAACACAAAAACCAAAACAACATGAATAGGTATATCAAAGTAAGTTTGTCTAGGAAATTGAAGCATGCATGTATATAGAACAAATCATATATACATAAAACCATGTAAACTTTTTTTGATCTATCTATCCATGAAAACCAAGATCGGTTAAACCTAAAAACCGAAAAAAAAACACCAATATCTAAAACATGAAACGTGTGTGTTGTGAACTTGAGCATTATCATACTATTCTAATCTTTACAATTTGGATCTAAACACAAAACTAAACTAGGTACCGAAGTCTTCTTGTAGAGCGCAATCTCCAAGCCGACTCGATCCAAAACTCCTTGATCCACCGAGCAAGTGCTATATATAATCTTTGACGCTCGGGCTCTTGAATCAACATGTGATTGCTTCCAAATCATCTTGTTGAAGCTAATCACCAACTAATAACTTGATTTAAGATCTGAAACTAAATAACACAAGATTATTAGTACACATAACTACATGAGTTAGTCATCATCAAAACTAGAGTGAAAGGCCTTTGGGCCAACAGAAAAGACCACATGACCATTGACTATTGAAATGATTCGTCTCTTTCAAAATTAGGAAACTGCAATTGTCCTCTCCCAACATTATAAAAAGTGAATACTTTATTCTTAGCTAAAAATAACTAGTTATAAGTTGTCAATGGCTTTTCTCTCTTGTTCAAAAGCCCATTTCTCTCATCTTTTCTCCAACGGCTAGCCTGGGCTGCTGGGCAATTAAATGAAGCCGGACTGAACTTAGTTGCCAACCATTAATGCCTGAACTCATATCCTTGACTCCAATGGGAAAATTCTGGACTAAACTCTTGGACTGAATGAGACATACAAAACTTGACCAAGGTTCTAAATATGGATATCGGGATCGTATCAGATGGGGGTTTTCATATCGGATATCGGATTCGGGGGAGATATCGGGGATACGCGCGCATATCGGGTGTCATATTGGACGCTATATATAATGAAATCTGATAACTAAAAGTTAGTTTAGTGTCATAGATATCATCTACCTAACAAAATGATGTAATATGCATGCAAAGCAATAAAAAATAATGTACATTTGCACGCAGTCATGCAAAAAATAAGTTATTTCATATCGGGCGATATATCGGGCAATTTATCGGCCAATATCGGGCAATTTATCGGCCGATATTTCAAATATCGGCCATTTTTGCTGCAAACGATATGGCGAACGATTTCTCCATATCGTAATGGCAGCAGGCAAAAAAGGAGATATCGGCGATATCTCGGTTGACTCAGCCGATGTTTAAATCAGGGCACTTGACTAGGCCACAACTTTCCAAACTCAAAAGAAAAATCCAGTGAATTGATTGAGAGAGAATTCTTGAGAAGTTATTGAGCATTAAATTTCATTCCTGCAACTAACTCTCTTCAAGCATCAATTATTCATTTGAGAATCCTGATTTCTCTTTCTATTCTCTAGATTCGCTTCCTTAATTTTCCTTTTAAGTGCCAATCATTGGAGAACTTATTGTTGCTGATTAATTACACTAAAGCCTCATCTTGTATTATTTTGATTTCAGAATTTGTATGCTTAAGTGGTTCTCATCTTGTTTAGAGAACAAAAAAAATTTCCTTGATCTTGTGTACTATTTTGGCGTAGAGGAGATAATCCAACTACTAGGAGTGGAGGTTAACAATTAACTCTTTGGGGAGCAAGTAGAAGACCAAGCTCTAGGAGTAGAGCGTTGGCACTTGTAATCCGTTGCTTTAGGGTTGAAGCAAATAGTGAATTTGAGATCCTAGAGACCCCTAGGTGGTAGATGTAGGGGAATTCTCGAACCACCCTAAAATCTCGTCTTGCTCTTTCTTACACTTTATATTCTGTATTATTGTTGCATACATCATACATTTACTGCTATTTCTATTCATCAATTGTTGCATTAGTGGTGTTTGTCTGCCCATTCTACCAGTTCATTTTGCATGCTACCAGCAAATGGCATCCTACGAAAGTTGTAAACTACATGTGCAATTGAAAATTGGGCATTAATCATATCACAACCCTATTCACCCCCCCCCCAAGGGTTTACATTGGTTTCTCTTGATACTAAAACAAAAGTGATCTCAAGGCTACAAAGAAGCCTAAAGCATTTTATTTCATCATCAAAAATAGGGTAAATTGGAGAAAGACCCCTTGTACTTTTGACAGAGGAGAACAAATAACCCCTAAACTAGGTAATTAGTAGAAATAGTGACGCACTCAACAATTGCGCTCAATAATTTTTTTTATTTCTAATTTTACCGCTCTTCTTATCTTTCTTTTACTTCTCTTTTTCTTTTGTTCATGAACCTCTCTCTCTCTCTCTCTCTCTCTCAATTTCTCACTACTCTCTCTCTTCTAACATCTTCGCAATAGCAACTGCAACAAAAGCTTGAGCAGGTTTTAGATTTGGGTTTAGGAAAAGGTTTGGTTCTTGAAGAGAGAGAACGGGTTTGAACACAAATAGAAAGCAAAGGTTTTGGGTGTGAATATTGATTTTGGAGAGGGGAGATAGAGATATTTGTTTGAGTTTGGGCCTGGCTTTCGAAAAGGAGAGAGAGGCGGGAGAGTTTGATTTGGAGCTTGGGTTCGATTTGAAGGATGAATTTGAAAGAGAGGTAAAGGAGGAGTGAGATGGGAGAGGGGGATAAGGAGGGGGAAGAGAAGAGAGAGAAATGGGGGAGAGAAAAGATGGAGGAGAAAGAAAGGTTGTCTAAGTTTGATTTCAAGGTTGGGTTTTGTATTAAGTTTAGATAAGGGAGGAGTGAAAGAGAGAAGGAGATAAGGAGGAAGGCAGAAAAGGGAAAGGCAAAACACCAAAAAAATTAAATACTATCAACTCAGGTGGCGTTCTTGCTAATAACCGAATTCAGCAGGTATTAGTGCTACATAATCATTAGTACAAGAGGTTTGGTTGCTATTTATCCTAGAAAATAATTACCAGCAGTATATAGCACTCTAAAAAACTTTCATGTACACTTGAAGGCTAGATTCTTCAAATGAGACTTGAACATCATTACAAGAAGTTGTGGGAAGCAATAATGGATCCTTTAACAAGCCAATACAATATGCTTCGGCTTCGTAAATATCTAGCATTGTGTATCTTATCATTTCTTTTCTTAGTTCTTGTTTCCTTGATTCTCTTATGTCTTGTTTATGTTGCAGAGAGATTCTATATGCAACATTACAGTAGCAAAGAAATGATGGGATCAATAGTTTGACATGCAAGTTGCCGATCAATAGAGAATAAATCTATTGGAGAATAAATATAGATTGCTATCATTCAGAGATTCTATATGCAACATTACATTAGCAAAGAAATTGTGGGATCCATAGTTAGACAATAAAGTTCCCAATCAACAGAGAATAAATCTGCTGGAGAATAAATCTTTAAGAGAATTCAGAAATTGATGGAATCTCCCTCGTAGCCGACTCTAAAAGAAAACTTGATTGTAAACAGAACCCAACTAGTAAGGGACTATTTGGCAGGATGGAATCGAAGGGAAAGGGAATAAAATTGATTGGAAATAGGGCTCAAATAGAGTTCCCAGAACTGTTTGGCAAGTGAAATCAGAAAAAAGGGATTGAAATTAGCTAATTCCAATAGTTGGCCCACACGTGCCATATCAGCCAATGCCCCATTGTGTTCCACCTGGAGAGGTGGAAAGACAAGAGATCGACCAAATTTGGTCCCTTAGGTCCCTCTTTAAGCCCATGAGAAACCCTAGCCTCTGCTTCTCATCACCGCCATTCTCATGTCTCGCTGCTCACTATCTTCAAGTTTTAGGCAGAACAGTAGCCTCTACTTCTTATCATCACCGCCTCCGCTTCTCTCTCTCTCTCTCTCTCTCTCTCTCTCTCTCTCTCTCTCTCTCTCTCTCTCTCTCTCTCTCTCTCTCTCTTCAAGTTCAAGGCTACAGGTAATTTTTTGTGGCCTATTTTACAATTTTTATTTCATAAATGGATTTAACGATTCAATCTGGATTTCAATTTGGGTTGAATCTCATGTGATTGTAGGGTTTTTCTTTTCATGCTTGGGATCAAGGATCACTGGATCTTTGCTGAAATTTAAGGTAAACATCTACCACTTAGGGTTTTTTTTTTTTTGATCTCATAGATGGATTATATGTTACGGTCTTTGATTTGATTTGGGTTGAAACTCATCAGAATATGAAATTTTAAAATATTTTTTCACTACATTTTTTGCTGAATTTTTTGTCAAGTGTTTTATTTTCTTCTTTGAATTAAATTTTTCTTCATTGTAAGTTAATCTTCTTTAATCATTGAAATTTTCATCATCTGAAACTATTTAATAAAAAAACATGTAATAACACTGCTAAGTTACATTATTAGAAATACTTGAACTTGACACCATTGTACTAAATGCAAGTTTAAATCTTAATAATTATAAGGTATGTCTTCATCTTTATGGACAAACTATCTGAAAATTGATTTCAAGTCACTAGACTGCTAGCCATTGATCTTTATCCTTGCACCAATAATTGTGGTTGGCATCGTTTATAGATCCATTATGGTTCTAACAAGTTAAAAATGAGGTGAGATTCTTATGATTCAGCGATCATTAGATGACTATTTTACATAGAATATAAATCATGTTCTGGTCTTTAAGAAAGAGAAACTTGTTGGCTTTTTAACATTATCAAGTCAATTAAGTATACTCATCTTAAAATAGACTTATAAGAAACTACAAGTTTATCTTCTCATAAAATCTTAGGGTATTTCAATATTAATCCTTAAATTACTCATATTTCAATATTAGTTCCCCAATGTTTGTACTTCCAATCAGGTGCTCCAAATCTTCTAAGTTATGCAAAATTAGGAGAAGTTACATTATTTTGTTTAGTTTTAACTCTAGCCTGGTTATGAGTTAACCAAGTAGTTAAATGACGTGACTACCCCTAAAATTGAAGATTTGGGAGGGGGAACTTGGGAATTGGTTTGAGAGAGGGGTCATGGAGTTATGGGTTTGGGTTTGGTTTAGTGGGAAAAATAAATAGAGTTAGTGTTGGGAAGATAGTTGAGATAATGGAGGGTATAATAGTCATAATAATTAGCTATGTTAAGACTTAATGGAATATTTCACAAGTTACGAGTAAAGTTAATCAATGTCCTAATTTTACGTAACTTAAAAGATTAGGGGGCCTAATAGAAATATGAAGATTTAAGGGGCTAATATTTAAATATGAGTAATTTAAGGGACAAATATTGAAAAAAAAACACAAAATCTTTTTGTCTTAGTTCTTGCTCATTGCTCTCTCCTAATGTTATGTTCATATAAATCACTATTTATATTTTGATGTTTATCAAAATATAAATGGGTCATAGTTTGTGATTGACTATTCTTTATGGACTATATTGCATTCTATGTATTTGCCAATTTCATGTCCTTTTTACTCATTCTCCTAATCAAGGAGAAAGAGAACTCCTAAAAGCCTCCATCTCCAACAAGAGACTTTGCATGAAACCGTAGAACATTATGAAAGAGGATAATACTAAGGGTGTGTTTGTTTTCTTTAATTGACCTGTAAGTGGCTGTAATTGGTAAAATACAATTGCAGCAAAATTACTTATCGTGTTTGTTTGGGGTCGCGTAAAATGCACTTGCAGTCTAAACAGTTAATTTTGTGGTCATGAAAATCTCACTTACAGCCAACTTGTAGCACAAACAGTTAATCATGTAGTCATGTAAATCTGTATTACAGACAGTTAATTGTAATAAGAGTAATATTTTTTTAAGTTATGCGAAAATTTTTAATTATAAAATTAAATTTAATTATTAGATTAAAGTTTTTTATTAATTATTTTAATAATTTTTATTATTAGAATCTTTTTATTATTGGATTAGTGATATTTAATACAAAATTAATAACATTTAATTATTAAATTAATTTTTAATTTTGGAATCAAATATTTTAATAATTGAATTTAATAATTTTTAATTGTAATATTTAATATATTTTAATAATTAATAATAGACTACTATTAATATTTTAGTAATCTAATGTTTTTATTAATTTATAATATTAATATTTTAATAATTTTAATATTTACTATTTTTAGTTTAAATTTTTAATATTATTTTACTATTTTTAATATTTAAAATTTTAAATCACTAAACAGTTAATTTTGAGGTCAATTTTTCCACTTATAACTTACATATTATCAACCAAATTCCGTAAAACACAATATACTTTCTCACTTACAATTTCATATCAACCAAACACAATAAAACTTGCTAAAACATACAACTGTAAAAAAATTTTACGACTTACGACTTACAAAAAGCAAACAGACTCTAAATGGAGTTTAATCCTTTCTTTTTTTGGCACATATTATGCATGAAAAGTATCTTTTGAAGGTACACCTTTATATGTTAATCAAGGAACGCCATGAATTGAGTAATTGCAATCAACTTTGATCAATTTAGGGAGACAGTTAGCCATTATTTCAATGAGGTATTGCACGCAATAGGTGGCGTAAGAGATATGTTCATGCAACAATGTTCGTGTCAATTTAGAAATAAAAGCAAATCCTTCATGGAATCCTTCATTTAAGGTATTGAAATTATTAGTTTCAATTGTAGAGTTAAAAAAATTAGCAATATTTTCTATTCAACAATTATTTATCTTTCCTCTGAGTACACTGTGCACTACAAATGATTATATTGGACTTATATATGGCATGATAATCCCAACTGAGGTGCCCTTATCAAGTTGTGGTATGGTAACCTTTTTCATTTCCTATTTCATCAGGTTGTTACAATATTATATTTGTGTTCACTAGTCATTTTTGTTCTATTTGCTAAAAAGAGTATTGGTTATTCATAGATACTCTGATGAAGATTGTTCTTTCTAATTCATTGGATCTGTATTATTTATTTTCTAAATTAAAATTTACGGTGCTTTTCAGTTTTCAGTTTTTATTAATTAGCCTTGGTCTCTCTGCAGTTGTTAGCAATGGGATTAATAGGGACATTGCTACTTATTAGAGGGATTTAACAAATGGAATCCTCCTAGTGGGTGAATTCACGTCTCTTTTATCTAGTGGAATGATGGCACCCGAAGAACCCTTGCTTCAATGATTGATGGCCAACAACCTTTATTCAATCTACATGTTGAGTCTAGCCAAAAACTCATATCGAGAATTGAATCACAAAGTGCTAGTGCTAGCACTAGTCATGATATGGAAGATGAAGATGAGCATAGTGAGTAACCTAGTTCCAAGACAAGGAAGACCTGAAAGAATGGAAAGAAATTGTTGAAGGTTGCAAGAAATGAGAATCAGAGCACAGCTCATTAGCTGTTGACACCCAAGTTGAAATGACTTTGCAAGGCCATAAATATGCAGAATCTATTATAACAATGAGTTTAAAACTTCTTCGGAAGCTAGAAACATTAAGAAACATCTAAAGTCATTAAAGAAGAGGTTGAGGGACATTGGTCATCTTATGGATCACACTGCAGAGTGGAATCAAGAGATTGACAAGGATCTTGCACCGGGTTTGATCAAGGTATGTGTGTATAGAATCTTGTTTTCTTAGAACAGTTTTTTCAATTTACCACCAGTTATTTTTTTGTTTACAATCATTTTCAGTTTTGCATCATTTTATGTTATTAGCAAATTGCATGATTTGAAATATCGACCGTTTCCGATATATATCGCCAATATCGTATCGGGTTTTGGGGTACCCGATACGGTATTGGCCATATAATATCAGCCAATATTGAGGTTGATATTGTTGATATGGTCAATACCGTCGATGACAGTCGATATTAATGATATTGATACTAAAAACTATTGGCAGATACCGATTTTGATACTGACATTTTAAACCATGGTAAATTGCTTGTAATTCCTAAGAATGCTCTGATACTCTTATGAAGATGGCTTTTGGACTTGGTCATCACTCGTCACTAGTCAGTTACATGAGTTGCAGTTCCATGCTCTTGGGTTCATGAGTTACTGCTTTAGTTTTGTTTCCAGACTCCGAGGTTGAAATATTTTACTCAGCCTAGAGCTTCTGGGAGTGTAATGTATCCTTTGAACTGCTTACTGAATATGCTATCTGGAAGTTCCTTCAGGTCTAAGTTTAACTGATAAAGATTATATGATTGCCTTGCCTTAATCTTAGATTTTAACAGTCCTTTGTTGTAGTTTGAGATTGTCACAAGGCCGATGCCATCTTTGGAACATTTCTACTTCATTAAAGTTGATATGCCCTTTGCTAATAGTAATCTATATCCCTGAGTTTAATCATAACATAACTTTTGCAGCAGCTAACTCTGATAAAGTATTTTCATGGTTAAAATGAAATCATCCTTTGGCTCGTCTCACTGGTAAAATCATAGATTTCTATTTTCTTTAGTGTCTTCATGGATCTGAGATTCTGCTGTGAAGATATAATTTCTGGTTTATGTATGGCTTCTGTTTGCTAGTCAAGATATGGTTTAGACAAGTCTATGGTTTCTTCGTATGACGTCTTGTAGTTTTCTTTGTGTAGATGTCGTGAATATCTATAGAACGTACATTGCTTGAAAAATATGGTAAGAGTGTTCTGTATTGTATACCAGACCCTAATAATAAAGGAAGCAAACAACAGTATAAACTTTGCATAAGAAATTGGAAAAATTCAGGAAAGTGCCAAAGAATAAAATAACTTTGATGAATCAATTGTTGAAACAACTGCAGACCTTCTTTAACTGATGTAGTATGCAACTTTTTCACCTGTTGAGATTCCTGTGCAGAAGAATGTTTCTGAATTTTGGTATGAGAAAAATGAAACCTGGTTTATCAGAAAAACTAGAAAACTTTACATACATTTTGCATAGCATGGCTTGGAGACGCTTTCTTTTATTCGGAGCACTTTTTGATAACAATTCCTAGTAGAGGCAGCTGTCCAGTCACCACTAACCTCATCTGTCTCATTGTTTACAAATGGCTCTTCATTTCGACTACCATTATCATTCTCGTCCAATGACTTATTCAGGAAATACGGACTTCTTTTGATTACTTTTCTGACCAATGATTTCATATTTCTTTTATCTCCGTCTAATACAGAGCTTCCCTGTCCAATTGCATCCACTATAGACCTCCACCCTTGTTCCTTGTGGGATGTTAAAAATGGTCTTGAGGGTTCATCTTCCAATTCCAGCAAGAAGCAAGAATCAGGTGAATTAGCAGTATTTCCTGCGGCAATTGACATCAGTTAGCACTGGCTTAAGATGAAATATAGACAATATCAAACTTACCTTGGGAAAGTAGCTCTGCAGGCTTATCGCTTTCATTGGAAAATGTATCTTCCATCTGATATAACTAAAAAAGGGGAAAAAAAATATCATCTCAGATCCAGATAACAGTTCGAAGCATATAAATCAATAACCAACAATCCATTTGGATAGAGTACTAACAGAATCCTTTGATGGATGATCGCCAACAAAATCTCTTGAAAGAAGCAGGGAGCATTGTTGATGGTTTAGAGGGGCATCTGTAGCTGAACCAGGTGAACCAGACTGATGACTGTTAGAACTGGGAGATGATGATTCCACTGTCATCATACATTTGGGTGTGAGTTTTGTGTCCAGGGATATCTTTCGTTGGGAGATCAAAGAATCTTGTGATGAAAGATCATCACCTACATCTTTTGAAAGCATGAAACTGTGTTGATGGTTTATGGAAGGAGTGATCTCTCCGGCTGAACCAGGTGAATCTGACTCTTGATTTGTGGAATCTGGAGAAGATGATTCTATTTTCACCATACGTGTTGGCATGATCTTCGGGGCTCGAATTTTCGCTTTGCCTCTAGTGACGCTAAGCCTTATGATGTTAAAGAGATTGAAATTTCTATGTAATTCATGTCTCATACTTCAGACATTAACAAATCTGTTTGCGCACAATGAAACAGTGGTTCCAAGTTCTAGGGTTGAGTAAGTCTGAAGATACTACCAGGAATTAACAAGGAAAAACTGGATATAAACCAATCTACATTTTTTCTAACACTAAAAACAACCATGAGGAAGTCCGTGAATTGCTTGTCCAACAAGTTTGATTTGACCTTGTATCTCATGTACTTTTGTCAAAACATGCTAAATAAAATGGCAATCCAGAGTCCCAGACCTTATTAGCTTCTGACTGGAGCAAAGATGAAGGAAAAAGCGAGAAACAACTGGAAACTGCAGAATTCCATACAATAAATCGCCTTCATAAGCTTCCCAACTAATTGAATATTGAGCAAGGTACACTACCAGCAAAAATGCATTGTAAATCTGATTATCGAAACATATTATTGACCACTGATGATCAAAACATACTATTGACTATCAGGATATGAAAATCCACTGCATAATTTAGAATTGCAGCTTCTGAAGCTTTAGAAAGTGAGAAACTGGTCTGAGATTCTAAGTGGGCGAATAGTAAATAAATAGACTGAATGCTGAAAGGAAGACGAATACCACTATATGCATGGCAGAACATCCAGATGTAGTGTCAGAAGAATAATTGAAATAACTTATCGGTAAATTATGATTTTGCCCCTCACCACCAAACCAACAGAAAAAAAACTCGAGACACAGAAAAGAAGATTACAAAGAAATGGGGATGTAGAAAAAGTATACTGAAACCAAAAATTCGAATGAAACTTATGGAACATTTATAGAAAGTTTGAAACATCGCCTGATACCGATATTTTGGGCCGATATCGATATTGTTGATATGATCCAATATATCTGAAACATTCGAAATGTTACTCAATATTGCCAATTTCGGTACCAAAATCCTACGGCCATTACCAATACCGATACTTTAGTTTTAAGCCATTATAGTTATCATAGTAAAATATAGATATCTTACGAGGAACAAGTTATTTTGAGTGAACGCAGGAATACTAAGTTAACAATAGATCAAGAAAATCAGACAAGTTTGGCATTCCTTACACAATATATTTACCGGCCTTTAGTTAACTTTTCTAACTAAATTCAAATTAACACTTAAGAAAGTGAAAGGCCGTCAAGAGGATACAAAAGTAATTAGTCAGAACATTCTTTTGCACAGGCAGATCCAGCCTCTTCTTTCCACTTGCAAACTTGGATTCTTTTACAGAATAAGATTTGTCAAGCATCAGTTCTGTGCATGTTGCCTCGGCCTGTCAATGCAAGTGGAATGTCAAGTCCAGAAATCGCATAAGCAACAAGCATGTTATCATCTCCTATCGCATATTGAGTACACTATAGAGAGGACAAGAAAAGCAGCTGAGATTTTATATAAAATAATAAGATAGCTTTGTAACTGCAAAGATAACAACCCAAAGCCTTTGTCCAAAAACTTTGGAATTGGCTATGTCAGGCCTTTCCACTATGGTAAATATCACTCCTAACTAGCATAAGCCCATAGTTCTCCTAGTCAATGAATAAACCATCTCAAACAATTGTCACATACCTTATCCACAACAGAAACTATATTTTTATTATTCACTCTTTTAAATATGTTTTAAACAGTGCCATCAGCTTGTTCATCCCAAGGTTGAAGCCGGTTTCAGGTTCGGTCCCTTGAGAAGTTTTTTCCTGCCAGTTTCAGTGGTTTCACAAGTTTCACTCTTAGTCTTGTTTCAATTTCGATTAATGTAGTGCCAGAAAATTATATAAATATGTATAAAATTTTCAATGTTCATTTCATATAGCTAAAATATGATTGACAAAATTTAATTTTGTAAGGAGTTTATATATAGAACAAATTAATATAGGGGACTGTGTGACAGTTTTTTGGATGTTATGTATAAATCTTAATAGACAGTTGTTTAGGAGTCTCAAGTGTTAATGTTACTAATTCAGAAGACGTTAGGTGTTAAGTGTAAAAGTTGATGAAACTCAAAGAGTCTTACTTTAGTGCATAAATTAATTTGAACACTTTTCAATGCAATATAGTAATGTTTGACATCTCTAAAACCTATGTGTAGATCTGCAAAGTACGGTTTCAATTATGGTGAACATTATTTTTCTTAGTAAAACGTCGACTCTCTGTAGCAATGAAAAACTAACATATCTAGATGGTTTAAGTAAGATTTAAGTTGGTAAATAAAATTTACTAATTGAAAGACGAAGTTTCAACTATAACTGAAACCTTATTTTAATTGGTTTACACATAGGTTTATGTAGGTTAAGCAAAAAACATACGTTTACCAATTGAAAAACATAGGTTATTAACTAAAGAATATTTGAACTATATGCGCGCAGGTTTTAGGTATGTTCAGAAATTACAATATGTATACCACTGTGAAGATTTTGATGGACAAAGTCAAACAACCAAGTGTGTTGAATTATGATAACATCACTCTTGTTTCTTCACTATTCTAATCAAATTCTTTTTCATCTCCATCCACTTGGTGAATACACCCATCACCTTCGGATACAGGATAACCTTCTATGTCAATGAGGGCGATCTTGTACGGACAGTACATTTGGCTGTTGTAGGAAATAGAAACCCTCAAAAGAAAGGATTTGTTTTGAAGACGGTGTGAACTGGAATACAGCTTGGTAAGGAGATTAGCCAATTGGTATGGAGATCAGCCAACTGCTTTGAAGATGGTGTGAACTGGAACGTAACCCCCTTTTCGTCCAAACATCTCTGAAAAATGATAGTCAATCTCAATGTGTTTGGTCATTTCATAGAATACAGGATTTTGGGCAATGCAAATGGCAGACTGATTATCACAATGCATAGGCATGGCTCAGGCTGTCTGACATCAGTAGATTTTTTAACCACACCATCTCGCATGTCGTATGAGTCATAACTCTATACTCAGCTTCTGCACTCGAGCGAGATACAACATCTTACTTTTTTCTCCTCCTAGTCACCAGATTTCCTCCAACAAAGGTGTAATACCCAGTAGTAGACTTCTTATTTTCTTGGTCACCAGCATATCCTGAATTCAAAGCATCTAGAAATGCGTGCATGCTCATGTCTCTTGTACACTAACTTTTTCCTAGACAACTCTTGATGTACGCCAGAACCCGTATCGCAGGTAACCAATGATCTCTTTGAGCTGATGCATGAATCTACTTAGTACGCCTATAGGAAAGGTTATATCTGGCTTAATAACTATGAGAAATATCAATTTTCAAATCAATCTCCTATATTATTCTGGATCATCCAGTGTATGACTGTTATCAAATCAAAAATTCACATTTGCTTCCATTAGAGTATTAGTCGGCTTGCATTCCAAAAGTCATGCTTCCTCAAGAAGATCCAGAGCATATTTTTGCTGGGAAAGTACACTTTATTTTTAATGTGCAACTTCAATTCCCAAAAGTATTTGGGACGTCCCATATCTTTGGTCACAAAATGACGCTTAAGATACTTCTTAACCTCCAATAACCCAGTTGAATCACTACCAGTCAGTAAAATGTCATCAACATAAACAGTTAGAATTACGACGCCAGACTTTGTGCGCTGAACGAAGACAGAGTGATCTATATGACACCGACAAAAGTCAATATCAGAAATGGTAAGGCTGATCTTCTCAAACCGCGCCCTTGGACTCTACTTGAGTTCATATATGGCCTTCCAGAGGCGACAGACTTTTGTCTCCCCTGAGCAACATAGCCTGGAGGTTGCTCCATATAAACTTCCTCCTGAAGATCCCCATATAAGAAAGCGTTCTTGACATCCATTGGAACAATGGCCACAACAAGTTAACAGCAATGGAGAACAAAATTCTAATAAAATTCATCCTGGCAACTAGCGAGAATGTCTCTGAATAGTCGATGCCATATGCCTGAGTATAACCTTTGGGCACGAGCCTGGCCTTATATCTATCCACAGATCCATCTGGGCGGTATTTTAAAGTAAAACCCCAGTGACCGCCAACAACTGCATCTGTTAGTGCCAAAAAACTCTCAAGTTCATCTAGAAGCAAGCACTTCCATCTACTCATCCATCCTGCTTCCAGGCAAGTACCAATAAAGCATATGTATGAGACTTGGTATAGACTCAGAAAACAAAGATAGAGCAAACTGATGAAAAGCGGGGTTAAGGTAATAATAAGAAACGTAATTCAAAATAGGATGATCAGTGCCAGACCGTTTACCTTTTCGAAGAGCAATTGGAATATCAACATCAGATGAAGATACTGATAGTAGAGGAGGACCGTCTACTGAAGAGGGATTAGCCGGAGCTGGTTCGGAGGTAGAAACTTTTGGGTGATGAGTGTAGACGTGCCTGAAATCCCGAACTGGCTTTGATGCAGGTAGATCCAGAGTTTCTACTAGCGGTATTGGCAAAGAAACTGTAGAAGCAGGTGTAGGTAATGACACAGATAGTGAAGGAGTAACAGTCTCAGATATAGTGACAGAAACCTGTGGAGAGAAATATAGAATAGATTCAAAGAACGTAACATCAACGACACCAAATACTTCCTGGTGGAGGGATTATAACATTAGTATCCTTTTTGTGTTCTAAAATACCCAACAAAGACACTTTATAGATTTAGGAGACAAGTCCTGAACGAAATAAGTGCAGCCAAAAATACGGGGAGTCATGGAGAATGGTATTTTGTTAGGATAGAAAAAAGAAAAAGGAGATATTTATCGAGAATAGAAGATGGCATCTTATTAATCAGATGACAAGCACTTAACACAACATCAGACCATAAATATTTCAGAATACTCATATGAATCATCATAGTTCTAGACATCCAGAATATGTCTATGTTTGTATTCAGCAACTCCATTTTGTTAGAATGTATGAGAACAAGAAGTCGATGAATAATCCCATTGTTTGGAACAAAAAATGAGTACATCTTTTTTAACATACTCCAAGGCATTGTCAGTATGATACACACGAATTGAGGTAGAAAACTGATTTTTTGTTTCATTAAAGAAAAGTTCAATAACACTGAAAACTTTTGACCTCTCTTTAAAAGATACGACCTAGTCATGCGAGAGAAGTCAACAAAGAGCAAAAAATATCTAAAATTCTTAATAGAGGGCACACGACTGGGACCCTAGACATCAGAATGGACCAACTCAAATGCAGACTACTAGGATTATTGACTCGACTCTGAAAGGTAGCACGATGATGCTTACCTAACTCATAAGACTCACAATCTAAAAAAGAAATAAAGGACTCAACAGGAATAACAGACCGAAGCTTTTGCATAGAAGGATGACCCAAGCGGAAGTGCTAAAGTAAAGCTGCATCAGGCTGACCTGCAATCAAGCCAGTAGGGGTCACTCGATCGTCCAAATAGTATATGCCTCCTCGCTCATGCCCCAAACCAATCATCTTCCCAGTCGACAGGTCCTGAAGCACACAATGAGAAGAAAAAAAGGTTGTTTTGTAATTATTATATTTAGTAAACTGAGTGATAGAAAAGAGACTAATAGGAAATCGTGAAACATAGTCAAGGATGGAGTAGCATGATCTACCCATTGCCTAGTACATGTGACTGTGTAACATCAGCAACTTAACAGAGGGGTGGGCATTTGACAAATTTAAAGAAAAAACTTTTGTTTAAAACATGTCATATTAGATGAGGTTCTTGAGTCTAATATTCAGTGACTTTTAGGAGGGGCAGTATAGGCGTGCATACTTGAAACAGATGCATGAGTCATTGAAAAATGTTCTGAGAAAACTCTAGCTTTCAGAGTCTATCATACTCCTCTTGCGACAGTACAAATGTGGAAGAGCCCGGATAAGCAGACGAGGAGACCTCAGGAGTAGCACACAGGGCAGGAGAATCAGACTCAGCTAGTTGTGCCCACTCAAGTCGATCAAATCTCCGTAACACTTTCGAAAATGTGATTATTACATCTACAATGCAAATATTGTCGGGGGCCTTTCTCAGAGGCACTCTGTCTGCCTCCATAAGATCCGCGTCCACATACGAATCCACATCCTCATCCTTTAAAATCACGACCACGACCTCTGTCACGCCCAGAAATCATGACAGACTGCTCAATGGATGATGCAAATAAAACATCAGACTAAGAGAGACCCGCATAACTCTCGAGAAGGTGGCAGTCAATATGAGAATACTATCTCCTCCCAGTATCTGACCTTGCACCTGGGATTATAGTGTAGGACTCAGTCCATTGTTTTAAATGTCAGATATCAGGAAAATGTGGATGTCGTAATCGGATTTCAGATTTCGGAGATATTATGGGGCCATTTAGTAAATTTCGAACGTCATGACAGATAACAAATATATATCCTAGATGTCTTAAATAATGTAATTTAAAAATTCTTATCAAGGTAATATATACACAAGTTATGCAAAACTACATAAAATGTTTAGGATATGTATAACTAACTTAAATATTTTGCATATATTCACTAATCCATTGTTAAAATTTCTCAATTGCTCCAACTTCTAAGACCAATCAACATATTGGGTTTTTTCCAAAAATGTCGGCTGACATTTCGGGAAAATGTCGGCCGACATATCGGATTTTTCCCGAAATGTCGGCCGACATTTTCCAAAACGCCATTTCAAATGCGGGTGGGGATGTCGTGGCAGTGAGAACTTGAAAACGAAACGTCGGTCGACATTTCAGAAATGTTGGACGATATTTAAAATACTGACAAAGTCAAATAGAAACTTGATACGGCTAGATCCTGACGATATCCTCTTAGTGTCGCCGCATCAATAACAGCAGGCTGATGCATCTCCAACTCACCAATCAGACTTTTGAGTTCGCTATAGAACTCAGGCACAGATCTGTCTCCTTGTTTGAGCTCAAACAAGCGCTCATATATCTCAAACACCCTCGAAAGATTTTTCTCATTGTCATATATCACCATCAGTGTATCCCATATCTTCTTAGCAGTGATCAGGAACATTACACTATCACTAATTTTTTCTCCAGACTGTTGAGAAGCCATGTCATCACCAATGTTCTAAATGTCGGATGTCGGCCTAATATCGGAAGGCAAAATGTGAAGTTTGATTGCGGATATTGGGAAAATATTGGGGACATTTGCTCAATTTCAGAGGTCATATATATATCATATAGTATGTTCTAAATGTCATAAAAATCCTAAAACATCACATATATGATATCTCTATATGTATAATAGTTATACTACGAAAATTTTTATCTAATCACATCCAATAAACATAGTTAGTTTCCAATAAAAATTCAAAAATGACTCAAAAGGCTTCATGATTACTAATTACTAACATTAAATCAACAAAATGTTAAATCCTCATAGATTGCAGTCATTCACGAGCAAGAATCAATTAATGGTGCCCTAATTCAAATTAATTACACTAAAATTTAACGATGTGAATCAAATTAGGAACGAACAAGCAGTTTTAAGTAAAAGAAATGAGGAAGAGAACTCACATTTGAGATTCGTGAGGAGTCACTAGATCCGAGAGCTCACTGAAGTGGAATTTACGATGGAGAGACGACGGGGCTCGTCGGAGCTTGGCAGGGCTCCTGGGTTCTCGTCGGGGCTCGGTGGAGCTCAGTGTGATCTGGTCAGGGCTGGCGATGCTCGTCGAAGCTTGGCCGGATTTCTTGGGTCCTCATCGGGGCTCGTGGAGACTCGCTGAAGGTCATCGGAGGTCAATCGAAACTCGCTGAAGGTCATCGGGGCTCGTGTAGACTCGCCAAAGGTCGACGAAGGTCGTAAAGGTCGACGAAGGTCGTAGAGGCCTCGTCGAAGGTCAATCGAAGTCATACCCTCTAACCTCCTCGTTTCTCTCTTGCGTGCGTGCGATGAAATTAAGGTTATGAATGAGCCCTAATTCCTTCTCTTCTCTTCTCTTATAAAATATGATCGAGTTGGGTTAATGGATTCAAACCCAAAAGAAAATAAAACAAAATGAAATGTTAATTTCGGCCAATATTTGGAACCCAAAATCGGTCGAAACTTCAGAAATTCGCCAAAATTTTGGCGACATTAACCCCATTTTGAAATTTAAAATGGGGTAGCCGATTTCGTGTCGGCCACATGAATTTTCCGACATTTTAGCCAAAATTTTAAAATGTCGGCCGACATTTAGAACGTTGGTCATCACAAATCTCTAGTAAGCCACGTCACATATGTGGGATCTGTAATAGCAGGTGAGCCTAAAGAAGATGAGCCAATTTATTCTGAGTGCCAATGAATATGCGGAACGCCTGTGCACATAACAAGTAGTTTGAGACATTCAACTTCACCTAATCTCCAACATCGTCTTGGGGACAGAAGTTTCAACATAGAGGGGAGATCATAGTGGAGGAGGAACTTGTAGTCTCAGACACAGTAGCCAGTTAGATAAATTATCAAAAATCAGCCAGAAAGAGAAACAAGTAACTTAGTTACTAGATAGTAGCATGTACAACCATTTCAGCAGCAAAAAACACAATTTTTCAGCCAGAAAAAATCAAATCAAATGTAAAAATCTAATTTTTGAGCAGTAAACATATCAGCAAAAAAGTGTTGTAAAGCATTTAAATAGCAAAATTAGATGTAAAAATCTGATTTTTACAGTAGTAAACAGATCTGATCTCACCAGAGAAGTCTTATAAGGCTTCTTTTCTTGCTGGAGGGCTTCGAGACCGCGTAGGTAGTAGAGGAGGGGGCGGCTTAATCTACAGGGCCGGGGGCTTCAGGAGAGGGAGAGGGGAAGGAGGAACGGTGACGTCTTGAAGAAGGGGTGACAATTTTAAGAGGGGATGGTCGACGACTTTAGGAGGGGGAGAGGGGAGGGATTGAAGATTTTGAGGAAAGCAAGAGAAGAAGAGGGTGAATTTTAGGGTTAGAATTTCTTTTGCTCTGATACCATGTAGAGAAAAAGAAACATTAAAAAAAGGATTAATTTTATTCATAGGGAGAACAGATATATATAGAATACAAGGAGGGTATATAAGTAACAACTCAATAAATAACCCAATACTAATAACACAACTTAACAACTGCTATATGTCCATAAGCCTGACATTTAAAATATTTGGTTTGAGGATTGGATTTGAGAATACTTCTTTCAATACCCTTACACTTGTTATGGTTGTGAAGAACTGGGGGTAGCTCAGCTTTGGTAAGACTGTGAAGAAGGCCGGGAGACACTAGCCTTATAGTCTTGATTTTTGCGTGATCAGACTTCATTCAACTCTTGCACCAGGGCATAAGTTTTCTCCAAAGTGTCGACGTTCCTAGTGAAGAGTTCGTTCCTCAGATCTCACAATCTAGATCTAAACCTAGAGAGGACTTGCATAGAAGTTTCAGTCTCAATCAAGCTATACCTGATGGGGAACTCGTCAAATTTGGAGATGTATTCCTTGGCATATTTGCTTCTCTGGTAAAATTGATTCCACTTGTCTAACAACCTCAGATAATAAGAAAGTGGGAGGTACTTTTGCTTCAGCTAGGTCTTCATGTCACTCCAAATGCCAATATGATGTTCTCCTCTTATCTCACGGAGAGTTTCAAGGTTAGCTCAATATTGACTTTCTTTCCCAGTCAACTTCATGGCAGCAAAACTGGCTTTTCATTCTTCTGACTTGTGTACCACTAGAAGTAACTGTCCATTTCTTTTATCCAATCCATGACCAGTTACGGTTCAAGAGTCCCATCAAAAGAGGGAGCGTTGATCTTGATACTCCTCACAATGCATTCATATGAATCTCGCTTATTCTTGAAAGATATAAGGTTCCTTGATGGTAAAGATTGACACGATTCTGTTCAAACTCAGTTAATCGAGCATCTACCTTAAGTTGGAGTTTAACTTGATTTTATTCAACAGCTAGAAGACAACCCATAACTTCTTCCAGCTTCTGAAGGTCTTCGGAATTTATTTTAGCAGTCGGGATCACTAATCTAGTCAAGTAGGATAGTCTATCGCTACAGGTTGGCATACACTAAAAGACTAGCTATGAAATAAGTTTACTGCCAAATAAAAATGTATGAATGCAAAAAAATTATAAATAAAATGATGGCTCTATATGCAACAACACATTCCTAAAAATCTAGTTGATATAACCTAAGTATGCATGATTAAAATTCTAATTTAGAACGCAACTTGATACCAAATTGATGTGAAACATGTTGTGTACAGGTACGGGAGTTCAGCAACAAAGCAAATCAAGTACGCTTCATCAAAAAGTGATCGATCTAGACTACAAGCTACCACTTTGAAATATTGACTAGTGTTGATTGTAATAAAGTTCATTGTTCTAAAAATCGAATTAATCGGCGATTAATCGGCCGATTAATCCTATTCAGTGGCAGCCCGCTTAATATTACATTAATCGCTCTGATTATGAGGTCGAGCGATTAATCAGGTCCAAAATGATTAATTCCGATTAATCCCTGATCAATGCGCGATTAATTCCCGATATATGCGCAATTAATCCGATTAATCCCCGATTAATCATTTAGGTATTTCATATATTTTTTATTTAAAAAACTTATCACTTTGCGCCTGTTGGATCGCTAAGTAGTTTATGTTGTGATGTTGATGATTTGATAATGATCTTTATTAACTAGTGATGAACTGTTATTTATTAAATAATAGATGAATTATGATATTTTATTATTATATATTTTGCATAAAGTGATACTTATGTTTTATTATTTTTGATTATTTTTCAAATTAACTTATTTAGTAATCTTTCTCCATTATTCTTTAAAGCTCATTATTTTGATTAATAAATTGACTAATTTTTTTATTTATCTTATTTTGTAAGTAAGTTCTTTGATTTATATTTATGTTACAAAATTTAAAATCTTGGATTACTAATGTGAAGAGATAAGTTCTTTTACTTCTTTCTTTTTATTATTTATTCATATTGTCTTGTTCATCATATCATGGTTTATAACTTCACATCTAGATATTGTCTTGTATAATATTTAGATATTTTCAATAATTAATTGTATATATTCATATGTAGTTGTGTATAAATATAATTAAATATATTAAACTTTTCAAAATTAATTAATCCCCGATTAATCTCCGATTAATCCAATTATCATTATTCACTGTTGCACCTCAGAATAATGAAACCGATTTTAGAACACTGATAAAGTTGTAAAGATGCAGCAGGCTTCGAAATGTAATTTGAATGATTAATGGCAAGGCTATGAGATAGCACGTCCAATATGTAATGCTCAGATTGACAGGTATAAGGTAAGAAACAGTACACTCAACTTGGTTTATGGGAACAGTGAACAGAATGATAATGTAACAGAGATTTGTTACTGTAGTGAACTAATATGGTCCAAAGGAAAGGAGAATACCCGACTATCAACAACTCGATCAGATCAAACCTGGGGATTTTCCAATGATGGCAGCTCTACATCACACTCAGTTCCAAAAAGATCTTTTGGGTGTTGTTCTTGAATCACTGTGCGAAGAGTTGATGCGGAGCAAGATGATGACCTGTGGAACTGTTGGAGTATAGACGAAGTTAGGGTGATCGTCTGAATACTCAACTTCGAATAGTTTACCGCCGTACTCTAATTGATCTGAAGATAACTCCACTTCGGACATGAAGTGTTGCTGCTTGATAGGAAAGTGAGTAGAAGCTTGGGACTGGATTGGCGCGTGGCAGAGGTCGCTGGGGCTGAACTGTGCATCACTGGGAGGGGAGGAGGTGCACTGTGAAAGAGGGAATCGAGAGAGTGAAAGAACCAGAGAGAAGAGGAAGTGGGCAAGGAAATTTTGCTCCAGAGCTTCTTCATTCATTTCATTCTTTACACAGAGTAAAGAGAGGAGAGTGGGACCGGGCAAAGACAGAGAGGGAAAGGAGAGTGGCAGGCAAATAGTGATTTTTATAACTTCATTTCATCCCTTACGTCAGTGTACAGAGAGGCCTTTAAAGCTACAATTCAGTTCTAACTGAACCCATTACACATGCAATTCAGTTTTCTAACTGAGCCAATTACAAATCATTTTTAAAACTGCTCTAATATCTTCACACAATTACATACTAAAACACATCTCAAATGCACACTGTAATATACAGGCTAGAACCATTATCAGGGTTCAACAAGTTGGTGAGCCGTCTTGCGCAGAAAGACACGTCCATATTGTGCCATGCTCTGATGTCCTCATCAATTCTCCCAGGGTGAGGAAAGTCAACGTCGTCGAGTGGATATCTCTACTGCTCTCGTACTGCCTAGAGCATCAGGATCCAGATATTGCATATCCTTTCGATCCAACCAACTGTCGTCTGATTCAGGTTTCTCTTTCCAATAGACTAAATACCGTCTATTTCCACCATCAGTAGTAGATTTCATTTCATCCTCTATTATCTTTTCAATCTATTTGCTGCATAGGATGGGAGATCTGGAAGTATAGTAAGGAGGGTCCCTCAGAAGTAAGGTATTGGGTAGGCTCATCAAGCAAGGGGATACTCGAATTGAAATTCGGACCATTGCATGCTACCAGATCTTCAACATTAAATATGAGATTAATACCAAAACCTTCAGAAAAGTTTAGAAAATATGTATTATCAAAACCAAATACTAAATAATCGAGACCCTAACATGACACAAATGTCATTACTAAACGATCATGACTTTACTAGCTATCAAAAGGATAACATTGATCTTGTAGAAGAAATAGGGTCCTACTAATTTGCTTCATTCTAAATCCATCTACTTTCATGTTGAACTAAAAAAATTGGTGTTCCACATCATGGCCTCACCCTGGGTAATCATATCGGAGGTGCAAGGAAAGAAAAACACAGGTTCAATAAGGAAGTTATAGAAGATGCTTTCATCCTGTCAGATTCCAAAATTGTTGCTTAAGATAATAAAATGTAAGCATTAACACAAGCTATTTTCACATTACTAGCATATATACTAGGCAAACTATA
This sequence comes from Agave tequilana, assembly GCA_038442645.1. Lineage (NCBI taxonomy): Eukaryota > Viridiplantae > Streptophyta > Magnoliopsida > Asparagales > Asparagaceae > Agave > Agave tequilana. The sequence continues at coordinate 30,938 of JAVJIF010028135.1, read as the reverse complement.
ATCATATAATGTCGTTGACTTATATTTCAAAAGCACTGCATGTTAGGAAAGCAAGCCCTCTTGAGCCAGTCATGGCATGGCTTCTCAAACATGTGGCACCTCCTAATACGGATCGCAAACACAATCCTTGGGCAGATAGTAACTATAGCCGGAAGTATTAAGATACAAGCAACTATCATTTTGTGCGAAAAAGCTACAAAAATGTTGAATTCATGTCTATGTTTGTTTGGGATGAAGCGAGCCTAACTAAGCGATTGTGGATTAAGTTGATGACTTGGTCCCTTCAACTTAACTGATTAGACTTGGTCTCTTCAACTTAACTGATTAGCAGTAAATAAACTTACATATAAAATGGTAATTGTGACTTGTGTCCCAAGTGTAGCACATGTAGAATGGTCAATTGACAGGACAGAAAATGGCCCTATGTTATCTAAGCCAACTTAGACACACACACACACACACACACACCACACACACACACACACAGAGAGAAGAGAGAGGAGAGAGAGAGAGAGAGAGACTAATAATAGAACTAGACAACTAATAAAAGATGATGCCCAATAGATATGTCATGAAAAACTGCAATGTGATAATACTGTGTTTATATACCAAACCTAACTATTCTAGTGACACACTGATGACGTTCATGTGCATAAAGTTTTGTATGAAGAAACTCTAGAAGTGCATATAATTAGTAACAGGCCAGTAATTTGATGACTACACCGTTGTTTGAGAACTTTTAATGAGGCACTGAATTGTAGAGGCAGATAATGAAGCCCAGTGATGGTGCGTACATGGAAAAAAAGAGTTGTGGTTGATTTAACTTTCATATGATGGTCCATCTAAAGCATGGCATATGGTAACCACTTATATCATCAGAAAAGACTAAAGAAAGAAAGAAAGAGTGGCATTAAAAGTTCTTGGAAAATGTATCTATATTTCAGCTTCTCAGCAGTCATACATGACAGATTCATGAGACATACCTGAAATGGCAGCTTTGTGAATGGATCAAGATCACCTTCAGCTATGCCTTTAACCACATTTGGCGGTAGCCATGTATGATCTGTTAAGGAATACTATAAATGTGTAGATATCTATATATAACAACCAATTTAAGGAATAATTTGACGAGCATGTAAGGATATGGGCCCAAAAAATCCAAGTCCTCGCCTATATCAGGAGCAATATCTGATAAATGAACAATTTCTTTCTTTATAGGATCATAAACCCTCTGATGTTGAAATGCCCATATTGCTTTCCTAAAATTTTCTTCATAGAGAGGAGGGACAGAAATAGCACTATATCTCAAGTGTTTAATTACCTGAAATAGACAAAATATCAACTAAGAACTTATTTAAGCCTAATTTGAATTTCTCATCCAGTGAATTGGTCATGTTCTTTGAAGTTATTAGATAATAGATAGTAACAGCATCTTTTTTATCGAAACCATAAGCAAAATTGTCAAGCCTTATCATAGTTGTACAGATCTCAAAATGCAACGTTTGATGTTAAATTAAATCATATATTGCATATAAATTTGGAAAGTTAAAAATCTAAGGAATCTGACTTGTTAAAGGATTTATCAGGTAAGAGAAAAGCTTCCATAACAAGGCAAATCAGTTCGCTTCAGAATGCTACTTTATTCAAAAGGCAATATAAGTAAAATAAATAAATCAAATTTTAAATAAGCCATCCATGTATAACTGTGTATCGATAGAAAAAAATATGTCTTCATCAGAAATAAATCAAGGAATCTAGTTAATATGAAAAATGGACAAAAAAAAAAGAGGCATGTGGATCTTAGGCTCCTACAATGATTTCAACTCAAGAGCTCCCTTGCCATCTCTTGGTTCATTTGGTTCAGTACCATGGCTACTGGATTTGCATTCTAGCATAAAGCAGCTTCTTCTTCCCTTGGGGTAGGAAGTTAAGGAACAATAGGATATTAACAAATTACAAATAAATGAGCTGTGAGATATTTATTGAAGAAAGGACAGAATGGATATCCAAGATGTCATCTTGAGAGATTCAGACCATGAGACAACCACCAGAGGGGCAAGGCACAAATCCAAATTGGTGTCCCTTTCTGCGACCTAAGTAAATAAAGAAAATGCGGGAAGCTAGAGGTTTGGTTGAAGCCTTAGTTAAATTCTCAGATTGATCTGAAGTTCCGAGTGAATGTTCAAGCCCTATAATCAACAAAAAAAGGCAGGAATGAACTACCAGGATGCCCAAAGTCCAAAGATGCATCAAGGAAACCAGGCTGATTGAAAGAAAAAAAAATCCTCTCTTTTTGCGGGGATGTTTTTTTTTGGGGTGTTGTGTGTGTGTGTGTGTGTGTGTTTTTTTTTTTTTTTTGGTGTGTGTGTGTGGGTGGGTGGGTGGTGGTGGGGGGGGGGGGGGGGGGTGGGGGGTTGCGTTTGGCATGATGGGATCAAAGATGTAAATATTAGTGAACCAACAACAGAATGACATCGATACTTGATTATAAGTTAATCCTCAAGCAGAATGCAATCAAGCAGTAGGCAACGATTCCAGTCATGTAAATAGAAAATAAAATAAAGATGGTGGTAAAGGATGTGAATATTAGTGAAATCAGCGTGAACCATGAAAGGCAATCAATAATTGAGGCCAAGAATTATGAGCTAATCCTTTGTTTGCATAAACAAAACAACCTTCTTAGTGCACTTAAAGTATATAACATCCAGTGTACTATCAAACAATAAGCAAAGCTGCATGCTACATGAACAATTTGGTCCTTAAAGCAGTAGACAATGGTTCCAGTCATGTAATAGAAAATAAAATAAAGAAATAATGGTAGAAGATGTGAATTTTAGTGAAACTAGTGTGAACCATGAAAGGCCATCAATAATTGAGGCCAAGAATTATAAGCTAATCATTTGTTTGGGAAAAAAATAACATAATATACACAAAAACAACCTCCTTAGTGCACTTAAAGGATATAATATCGAGCATATTATCAAGTAGTAGGCGAAGCTGTATGCTGCATGAACAATATGTGCCTTAGGGCAACCAAAAGGATAATACACCAATTAAAGAACTGCGGGGTCACAAGACCTCATAAGCATCAGTTGAAGAAGGTTGAACAGAAAACTAAATGTGTAAGAGACTAAGAGGTCATTTAGTGGCCATTGCAAGCTAATTACGAGACACTAACATTACTGTGCAAGCAAGATGTAAATTAAATTTTGGGCCACCAGTATGAATAACTTTTCAGGGTCAACACCATCTTCAATATCAGCAATGAGCTTGAAGGCTCTAGAAAATTTCTCTTCTAGAGCTTGTAGCTATCTAGAGAGTTCGGCTCTAGAATGCTCAGAGTCGGCTGCCAACCGACTAATTCTCTAGAGAAACAGTCAGTTGAAACCGAAATGGCAGCTATAAATAGGGCCTGGCCCTCCTAGTTTGTAACCAAGAAAGTGACAAGCACACTCAAGTGCTCTGTAGAAAGAGTGTGTGAGAGTGAAGTATGAGTGCTACCTAGTGTGTGACATGGGAGGAAAAGGAAGAGTGCTCTAGTTGGTAGGAAGGGGAGTGAAGTGTTGTAAAAGTCAAAAAATAGCGTGTATATTGTAATATAATAAACTATTTTTTGTGTGGCAAACAAGCCCCGAGCCAACTATCTAATCTGAATGGTTATTTGCAGGCATGGGACAAGCATATGGTGGTAAAACAGGTCAACCCATACAGTGTGTTATTAAGTAGCTTGGCTGTGGGTATGAACTTTTGACCTGATCTACCTGTTTATGACCAGTTTGTGTGTGCGCGCGCCAACTTCTGACCCTTTTAATCTGTTTAGTTTGGACACACCTACACCCAAGTTTCAGTGCCTGCCAGCCATGGGGATTTTGCCTAGATTTGTTTTAGCATATTAGCTCCTTTTAGTTATAAGTTCTCTTGAACTTGTGTTTATATATCAATCTGCAATGTGCCAAACTTTTGAATTTATCAAAAAGTACTTGAAACTTAGTGTCTATGGTTGTGTATTTTTTGCTACTAAATTGGTGGGCAGTGGATCTAAAACGGTCAGTCATGACAACCTGTTTATACCCAGGGTAGGAATGGGTACGAAGTAGTGTCGACAAGTTCACTTCGGCATTTGGGTCAGCTATTATCAAGTTGACCCGAATATAGCCCGGCCCGCCAAATTGCCTCCTCTACATTCTATAGTGCATTAAATTTACTTCTACCACTTTTACCCTGACTTTATTTCTCTATAAGTGGTCAGTCATGACATATCCATTATAATTTATATTTGACAGGGCAATTTCCTTTATAGATTGATGAATTCCATGATTTTCATCTCTTGCTCTCCAACTAATATAGCTATTACAAGGAATGCCAATTGACAAGGCATGTAAAGAGAGCATTATGAAACCAACATGAGGACAAAACATAAAGCTTGTTTGGTCTGGTTCTTCTTCAAATTTGGTAACACTCACCTGAAGGCAGATATAACAAACCAAATGCAGATGCATTTCCGTGTTGTGTGTTGTGTAGTCTCATGAGTCATGAGCCCTCATATCAAGCACATTTAATGATGTTTAGAGTTATACATTTAAAATCCATCAGTATCAAAAAGATTGCTCTCAGATAAATAGTTTGCTCTGAGCAATTAGAGGATCAAAAACAATTAATCATCTAATATATAGAATAAATGACAAATCAATATGCATATTAAGTATCTACCTTTTCATAGCTTTTAAACTTCTGAACAAGTGCATGAGCCCTTTTCAGGCCCATTCCTGGTAGGGACTGCAGATAGTCACAACCGCTCAAAATGCACATCTCAAGTAACATTTGTTTAGTGAAACCAGTAAGATCAAGTTCCTTATTCTGCCCCAACATTGAACTTTGGAACTGAACACCCTGACCAAACTTGTCCATTTTGAAGATAATCTGAGAACAAATATGTTGATGATTGTTATCTTGGACAGAGTATCTGACCAAAACATGGAAAATGAAACGAGAACAGCAGGAAGAACTGAAACATACTCCTACACGAGTGTGTGTGTGTGTGTAAGCGCGCGCGCGCGCGTGTGTGTGTGTGTAGACACACAGACATATCAGACATTCAGGTCGTTTTAACATATATATATAATAAAGAGATAACGCACTCTGGAACAGCCAAAAGGTATCAAGTCTGAGTCCTCAGTAATGACAGCATCAACATGCTTGTTCATGCACAAAAATGTCATTTGAGCATCAGCCTCATAAGGTGCTATGATATAATCAACTTTCTCCTGTTTCAACACCTGCAATACTTATTGTAAGGTGCTGAATGAACATGCAGGCAACACTTAGTCAATTACAAAACTAGATAACATTGAACTAAGGATGAAATAAAGCAATTTCTCCAAACCAAAGAGAGAGAAGTCCTGCTGGGATACTTAAATTATCAACAATTAGAAGACAAAATTATCCTACCTTTATTAACCCTAAAGCAACTGAAGGTGAGATATCAACAGCTTTTTGGTAGCACTCAAAAGCAGCAGCAGAGTTGCCAGCTGCCTCATGTTCCATTGCACGCTCGAGATTTTCCTTCCTTGCCCTGCAATAGGGTGTAGTTATTGTATACTGACACATTCAAACAAAATTTAGCTGTGGTGGTTAAGGTAGAAGATTAATAGGGATCAGGATTTGAACATCAGGATGAAACAATAGAATAAGCAGAACATGTAAAACTAACATGTAAAACTTGAGGCACAGTAGAACTAAAATTAAAATAAAAGAAAGAAAATTTAAAACCAGTATTTGAAAAGCGCATGTGCAGAGTGAGGCATAAGCCTTGAGGAACAATATAAGAATTCAAATTATATAAATATTATGACATAATAAATGAGAGAAGAGATAAATTATAATAAATTGTAAAAACAAGAATACAAACTTTTAAAAATTAATTTCAGTTGAAATTTAAACTATCACTGATGTGGGACGGAGGAGATTTTAGGGTTTGTGATGGGGATTTTGTGGAATTGGGGAAAACAAGAGAAGAAAGGAAAGATATGACCGTGGATCGCAATCCAGATCTTGGCTTCACCGCGTATGATTCAATCTATGGGGATCCGAACCAATACCAAAACAAATATCTTATCAAAATTTTCATAATAATAATAATAATTAAATCTCAAAGTCCACTACATAGTTATATATAACCTACAATACGTGCACTATACGTGCAATTATTGATAACATCAAATCTCACTAAATCTAACCACATCTAAATTCAAATAACTCTAAATCTCAACCAAATCTATTCAAATCTAATTTAAATAAAAATCTCATATCTACTAAATCTAAACTGTTTGTCTCCCCTTATCATTCTCCACGGCTTGAAAACATTCATACCCGATGAATGTAGTGATAGGAACAAGATAAGTAGGACCGGGTGGAATGAACCGCATCATGAATCCTCAATCAGGATAAGGTGGCGGTCGGAGGACAAGGTGGTGATCGGAAAATCAGCACTGATGCATCCTGGTTGAACTAAGGTGGTGGAGATGGAACTGGATTTCGTGGCAAACCAGCTGAAGTTGGTGATAGCTCGAACAAGATACGTGCAGCATAAGAAGGTAACTCAGCTCTACTGAAAATTAACTCACATACCAAGCACCAATATCCCATGAACATGTCTCTTGTAGAAAGATCTACAATGGGTCATAAACAGCAGGCGATCTTAAAGATATAGCTGTCAAAGATAGCTCCATGGTAGGCTTCAATAGAAAATTTACAAGAGTCTTAATAAGAGGCTTTTTCATTTCTAACTCTAATTCTGCCTCATTAACAACACCTGAATCTATCTCATCAACAATGTATGCCTCGATGAGGACTGGAGGCTCTGGATCTACCTCATCAACAACTTTTGACTCTGGCTTATCAACAACTTTTGAATCTGGCTCATCAACAACTTCTGCCTCTTTGTAATCTGTCCTACAAAGTACGGAGAAGATCTTTTAAGACAAACCAACATCGATATGACTGTCCTTTTTCCAATAATAAGTTTTTCCACCAGCTTCATTTGGGCATAGTGACACTTCTGTTCACAAGTCAAACCAATATAACTGAAGAAAACTTCAAGATTGATTTTTCGCTTCTCATACCCATAATAATCATCAAAACCCCGAAAACACAAAATATTTGCATACATATCCTGTTCAACTTCCTTTTCATCACCATAAGTATATATGTATCGGCCACAAAAGTAAAATCTCATGATGAAAATTCAATACATAAGTTCAAAAATTACCCAAGAATTTGACTCTTCCCAAATGCCAATACAGAACTTGCTAAAGATGAAACCAAATTGCCAAAAACTATTAAATTGCCAAATTACCAAAAACGAGTTAATGCTGGAGGCCTATTGTTGAAAACAAAACAAAATCCAAACAGATCTTCTCTCCTTCGAAGCTGAACCAAATGAAGTCAAAACATATCTCAACAAAACCGAACCTAAACCTAAACCAAACCAAAAGAACAGAAGAAAAAGACTTGAACCATGACTGAAGCTGAAGCAGAACAGAATAAAATCTGATCTTCCAAACGAACTCACCAGCACATTTTTCTCTTCCGTTGTGTGATGCAGATGTAAAAAAAGAAAAATCCAAACAAAATGGCAAAAAATATCTTGAACAAAACAAAAACCTTCATGCTGAAAGTGCTAAAATCAGGCCTTAAACCGATGATGCCTGCACTGATCTATACAAAACTACAAATAGTGGAATTTCCCAAGTCCGCTTTCACCACCATGGTCGGAATGCTGAAAAACATAGAATTTGACTCTTGCATTGCCAAAATCAGTCTCCAACCGACTTTTGCCCAAAATTATTTCAGTCCTTTTTCTTTTTCTTTTTATATTACTATCTAGAACTGCCAGCAAATCCGACCAACAATGAAACCTTTTTTTCCCTTTTATTCGAACTGTTGTTTGGCATTTCATACCAAACATCAAAGCCAGGTCAACCTTTTCTCTTCCCTTCTCTTTCCAACACCACCACCTAACCCATCAAGCACGGGGACCTCATTGAGCATCACAAGTTTCACTGTCACTTGCCACCTATTGTTGATCGTTGCCAGAGGCTATCAACGCTGCCAGTTAGCCACCTCTGCCGCTTGCTGCTTGTACAATCATTACACGCTTCCATAGTCAAGCCATCTTTGAACACCGATCTCAGCCTCACTCCTAGTGCTTCTTACCAACCACCTAACACCTAGATCATGTAAATAGATCGCGACCAGATTTTGAACATATTATGAAATTGAAATTGTCGATCTGTGGGCAAAGTATTTGTTTGCTGAACTGGCAAGAATTGAGAGAGAAATCTGAGGCATGAGGGGATATCTTCGATCTGAGAAAGATGTCTGAATTCACGTGTTCAGGAACTGGGGTCCAACTAGATTGGAACTGGGTGCACACCAGACTACAAAACAAAGAATCTGAATCTCCCTCGAGCTTCAAGCTTAGATTGAATGTGACTATGATTATGACTAATCAAATCCCTCCATTCACCGTGTCACAAAGACACAGGAATCTCAATTTGACGGGCCAGATCCTACTAAACAAATCTGAACTCGCGATGCTAATCAAACATTGCTGCAAATTTAGAAGATTATGGATGAAATAAAATAAAAAAGATTTTTGAAACTCGAATACAAATCTGAACCTAAACAGAGAACAAAAACAAACAAGGATAATAAGTCTGTCAAATTGTCAAAGATAAAGACGAGAAAACAAAGACGGATTGCTGAAAGCTAAGATGGCAAAGAACAAAATTACTCAAAGGAAAAAAATTACTAAGAACAAAAAGAAAACTAGGGATGCTGAAGAACAATTATGAACGAAAGATTATCCACTATCTCCTAAAGACACAAATTGAAGGAAAACAAAAAAGATTCAAATTGCGGGAAGAAAGGAACTTAAACTTGTTTCTCTAATATCATGATAGATTTACAAAAGTAGATCTTTATTGACTCTAAAGAACTACATCGTTATTGATTATCAAGAGAAAATACAATGACATATAATTATAGGAAATCTTCTCCTTATATAGACGCATACAAGATCAAATAACTCCGAATACTACTAGGACTCTATAACTAAATATTTTTATAGTGAATACTTATAATATCTATGATGCCTTTAACTTCCCACTCCACATTCAAATATGCTCAAACAATCTGAAGCTCGACAGTTTTAAATTGAGGCAAAAGATGGGAAATAAGCTGGAAGCTATAGGAAAACCTAAACCTGCAAAGTGTGTTCCTCTTGGACATGACTCCGAGCATTGTACATGCAAAATGCTTGAGGACTGTCGCATGACATACCTAAAAAATGCTTCATTGAACATATTTTAAAGCTGACAGCAAGTACGTAAGTTCACCTCACCCAAACTACATAAGTGCAGTTGATGCTACGGGTACTCATTGGTACATAGTAAGTAGGCCCGTTGTATCCTGATAGAAGCAAAAGATTACATGCTTCAACAACTAATCGTGCAAGCAATTCCTTTTTTTTTTGAGTAAATTGCAGATACAACCCCTTAACTAACCCTCAACTAGCACTTATTTCTCCTTATATATTTTATTAGCAATTACCGCCCCTGGGCAGATACAATTTTCTAATTTTAATATGTTTTTCCAAAAATGCCTTTTAGGGATGCTATTTGCAACTCCTCTTCCCTCCCTCTCCTTACTCCCTACTCCTTTCTCTCGCTCTCTCTCTTCCAAGGTTTTAAATATCGGATATCAGGATCGTATCGGATGGGGTTTTCATATCGGATATCAGATATCGGGGGAGATATCATCAGATATAGGATATCGGGGGAGATATCGGGGATATGCGTGCATATCGGGCATTCATTTTGGACACTATATGTAATGAAACATTGATAACTAATTAGATATCATTTACCAAATAAAAATGATGTAATATGCATTCAAAGACGGTAAAAAAAATAATGTTCGGTGGAAAGCAAGGGGAGCTCGGGGGAGATCGTCACACTCGTCGATTCAAGAGAAACTCAGGGGGAGCAAGGGGAGCTCGTCGCGCGCGGGGGGGAGATCGTCATGCTCGGGGAATGAAATGGAGGCAAGCGTCGTCGCCGTCAATTCACGGAGGAGAAAATTTTAGGCTCAATTTTTATCGAGCCTTAACGATGCAAACAACACTTATATAGTCGGGCGACGGATCAGGTTTGGATTCAATGCTGATAGGTTCATAAAAACGAACCCAATTAAAATAAATCCATATCAACTGATTTTGTGCCAACTCATATTGGGCGTTTATCGGCCGATATTTCAAATATCCGTCGTTTTTTGCTGCAAATGATATGGGTGAATGATTTTCCAATATCGTATCGGCAAGAGGCAAAAATGAGATATCGGCTGATATCTCAGCCGACTCGGCCGATATTTAAAATAGTGCTATCTTCCCTCCCTCTCCTTACTCCTCACCCCTACTCCTACCTCTCTCTCATTCATCATCAACCTCCCCCCACTCCTCTCCTTACAATCGTTGTTGTAGACGCTGAAGCTACAACTGCTTAGTTGCAATCGCTAATTGTTGTCAACTAATATTGCAGTTGCAATTGTTAGAGTTGTTTTTGCTTGACTGTCACCACAATGTCACTATTGTTGTCATTGTTGAGATGCTTTGTAACTATAGCTACTGTTGTAACTATTGTCTTAAGGAGAGAAGAGTCAACGAGAGAGAGAAATGGATCAACATGTCTGTGAGGCAGAGAAAGGTAACGAAATGTGAGAGAGAGAGATGGGGAGTGGAGTGAAAGTAAGAGAATATAGCATCATTATAATAAGGGAGGTAGAAGAGAAAAGAAGAAAGAGAGAGGGAGGAGGCTTGTGTTGAGAGAGCGAGAGAGTAAATGGGGGGAGGGGTGCGTGTAAGAGAAAGAGAGGGAGGGAGTGAATGAGAGAAAGTGAGAGGAGAGAGGGAGAACGACAAGAGAGGGAGAACAGATAGAACGATGAGAGATAAAAGAGGAAGACTTATGTTAAAGAATGAGAGAAATGAACGAAGCGGGAGAGGGAGAGGGCGAGGGAGAGGGGGACACACACACACACACACACACACACACACACAGAGAGAGAGAGAGCAATGTTGGCATGTGTGAGAGAGAGAGAGAGCTGCAAATAACACCCTCAAAGGGTATTTTTAGAATATATATTAAATTATAAAGATATTATTTGCTCAGGGTTGGTAAGTGCTAATAAGTGCTAGTCACGGGTTAGTTGAGAGGACGTATCTGCAATTTACCCTTTTCATTTACCATTAACAGCGCAAGCATTCCCGTCCAACCAAAGGCGTATCAATATCCACAATATTCCTTAGAAAGGGAGTTGTAATTAATAAAAAAACTTGATGAGAGTGTGATCATCTGTATTCAATGTGGAGCAAGTTGTTTTCTCAACTGTTATAGCATGGTAGATTCAAGTTTTGGCCATTTTGTTTCATTTATGACAATTAAGTACCCACTAATAGACTATATGTGCCTAACATAGTCATCATATTAAATGAGAAAATCCATTGGTCTAAAATTTGATTACTTTCAATAAGAATGCATGCGGATTTGAAACATGGTAGTTCGAGAAGGTATCATTAATTATGAGCATATACCATGTAAAAGACTTTAAAGATAAAAACAACATCCATTACAGATTAAAGCAAAAAAAAAAAGATTTATTGGTGGGATTCTCTAGGGTATTACTGATGCTGAACATGTGGAGCTAATTTACAGCAAGTAAAGAAGGTGATGAGAATGAAATCAAACAAAACAAAAGGGGGCAAGTTTGATTTTAAATGCAATACAAACAAATACTTGTTAAATTTTAGAATAAAGCTCCGGAGTTAGTATGAAATTAAAAAAAAAACAGGATTCAATGGTGAAAATTTTCTAGAGTAAAGTGGAAATATTTGGTCTTATTGTATATAGGATACACAACAACAGATTATTGATGTGTGCCAAAGAGAAGATAGCACATAGAGAATAAGCCACAACTGCAAATATATGTATGCATGATAAGCTAAAGCATGTCAATTGTCAAGGGTTGAGAGTTTGCTTAAGAATAGAATTCAATGCTGAAACACTCTAGCGATAGTGGAGAAAAACTCACAAGATGAGCCAAGTTAAAGATGTATGAGAGATCTAGAGACATCTAAAAAGTGTTTAGCATGAAGTGAGCAAGAGTCTCGATATAAGTCAGAACTGCACATATGCGTAACCTTCATAAGCTAAAGGTGTGTCAATTGTCAAGGAATGAGAGTTTGCTTATGAATTGCATGCAGTGTTGATCACTGCAATTATAGGTGGAAAACTCACAAGATGAAAGATCAAGAGACATCTAAAAGTGTTTGGCATGAGTAGCAAGATTCACAGTACAATCCCTTTCACACAAGAACAATCTTCTTCTGCTCATGGACCATTGAGATGCGAGGGAACTTATGTAATACCCTAAATATTTGTTTAATTGATTAATAAAGAATGTAATTGAACTAATTAGCTATGTAAAATAACTAGGCTATGTATAGCCTTTTTGACATATTAGTGATGTGTTTTAGACCATTTGACGTCTTGTGTGAAGAGTAATAAATATTAACATCCTTGTTGGTGGCTTGTAGATGGGGGGTTAGGAATTTACATTTATAAATAGGTTGAGGTGAATGGTGAAAATCTATGAAGTGCGAAAAATTGACATGAGAGACGAACACGATATGACATGGACATGGCGACAGCAAATTCTTAAAATGTAGGATATCGAGACATGGTTATATAATTCTTTCTATGTGTGTGTTTATATACAATGCATATAGAAACCCATAGTGCATTGGAATGAGTTGTATTAAAAGTATTAAAAAATACAAAATAAAGCCTCACTACTATGACTGGGTAACTTCTATCAAAATAACAAAATTAAACAAAAAATATGAGAAAAAAACAATCAATACCTCACTTAGGTAGTGAGGTGTTTTATATTCTACAACATACTTACTCAAGTCAAATAGGTCTTTTTTTCCATATTTGTTTAAGAGACACAGTTCAAGGTGTCTAATATGTGATATTTATGTTTCATTTAAAGTCGTGGCTATGATATGGCTCTGACACAAAGTTTATGATTTCTTAAAGCTAACACATATTCAGAGTGTTTGATAAGTGTCGGGCAAGTCTCATGCAAGTCCGACACATGCCCGACACGACACTCACTTTGAAGTGTCTGCACTACATATGTGAAATTTTACAGCTAGTTGAAACAAAAGGTAAACTGAGAAAAGAAAGAAGTTGCGGGAAATTAAAGGGAGAAGAAAAAAGACCTTTAAGAAAAGGGAGAAGGAAAGAAGAAAAGCCTTGATTCAACATCAATCAATCAAAATTTGCAAATCAAAAACTCTTTATTCAAATTAACTATGACCCATAAAATATTTTAAAACAATAATACAAAGAAAAACAACAGCAGTAAAGAAAAAGAAAAGAGTCGATATTGGACCCTCGTTGGAGACTAACAATTGTTGCGACCAGTCGCCATAATTCTCATCAAGCCGTGCAAGAGTAGCCATGGAGATTGCTATCTTCTTCCATGAAAATGGGTTATTCTCTGTTCGAAACAAAGAAAAAGGAAGGAGAACACATGACGAGCATCTCATGTGATGGTTCAAATACCAAACACCAAATAATGTCCATATACTTGTTTAAAAATGGAATTCCTCTTTAATGTTTCTACTATTTCAAAATTTGTTTTCAACCCAAATAAATTTTGGAACTTTTTAGGTTTTGGAAAAACAAAAAATAAAATATATGTTTTAGTGGGCCCACCCACCCACTTATCAAGAAGAGAAACAAACGGGAGTTTGTTCTCGCTTAAATGCAAGTATCGTGATTTTTAATCATGACATTCATGGTACCCAAATAAAAAAATCCAGTGAAAAGAGTTATGGTATGTCATACAATTAAAGGGATAAGCCATAAAGAGTTTAAATACAAAACAAATTCACTTCTCTTTCTTTTCTCCGCAAGAATTCTTTATTATTGTTGTTGGACAAAAACAGCAGACGATCGAATCTCTCTCGGCTAATCGTGCACCCACCCTCGAGAATATTGGATAGGGATTTTGTACCACCTTAGAGGTTAACTGATGGGGATCACTTTTAGTTGTTTTCTATTGTAGTTTTTTTATTTGCTTTTATTATAGGCTTTTATTGTTTACTCCCACATCTCTTGTGATGGAGAATTTTGCTTTATAATAGCCTATTTAAAGAGGTTCAATTAGTTGAATAAGGTAGACAATGATGAATTAAAAATTTTCAGTTACATTTCAGAGTTATTGAGTTCTTAAGATTAGGGTGTGAATCCCGTGACATGAGGGGTGTGAATCCCGTGGCGTGAGGGGTGCGAAACTCAAAATCTATCCGGTTCTTACCTCTATTTCTTAAAGCCTAGCTTCTCTTTTCTCTTTTCTTGTCAAAACCTAGTTCAATTTCTTTGATTTGAAGGTGATTATGATCCTCCCGTATTACATCAGTTTGGTATCAGAGCTTTGGCCCCAATCCCATTAAAAAAATTCCTCTTTTCTTCAAACCCTAGCTTCTTCCCTTTCCAAATCTAGACCCAAAACCTAGATCTACTCCAAAAAAAGTATTGTTCCGTGAACAATAATTGGAGTGAACAGTACTAATCATCTTCCCCGCAATCTCAATCTCCATCATCATTACCATCATCTTCTCCATCATGCCTATCATCTTCTCCATCAGCATCATCATCATCTCCATCATCACCACCACCATCCCCATCATCATCTTCATCATTATCATCCTCCACCATCTGGAACCCTAACCCTAAATCCCTCACCATCTCCACCCACGACAACAGTAACATCATCATTCCCATCACCTCCACCTTCATCATTATCCTCATCATCTCCAGCAACATCATCCTCACCATCTCCGCCTACATCTCCATCCATCCATCATCATCATCACCACCAGCCCATCATCTCTATCCTCTCTGCCATAACCAAACCTGCCTCTTCACCACCACCCAAAAACTCAAGAGCTCCTCCATTGTCGACGAGCCCTACTCTGATCCGCCGCCGACGAGCTCTTCAGCAGCACCCTTGTCCTTCCTCCTCGTCTTCTATCGCCTTCAGTCACTGGTACATCGCCATCGACCTCCTTCTTCGGCGTTGCCACACTTCAGATCCTTTGTCGACGAAGCCTTATCACCACCGTAAGCGCCATGCTCCACTGCCGCCCTACCCCTTCCCTCGTCAGACCCCATCATCGCCGCCGCCAATTCATAGGGCCCGCAAGCCCTAGTTCGAGCAAAGAGGGCAGAGAAAGGGGATTTAATAGGGTCATTTGGGTTTGATTTAAAACCCGATCCGCTTAATTGTTAATTGATTGGGTTTGATTTGGGTCGGATTGACAAACCCGACCCGTTCTGCTGCGGATCCGACCCGATCGGCTGTGGACCCCACCCGCTACGAGCCAGCTGCTTGAGCCGATGCAGACTAGCTCAGCCGCTGACGTCAACGGCTTCTTTGCAGACGTCATTGGCTTGTCAAGTCGACCGACCCCGAGCCGACTCCGAGCTGTCGGCTCAAACAGAGCGACCTGGAGCTGCGGCTCTGACCTGGAGCCGACCTGAGTCACGCTGACGTCATCAGCTCCACACTGACGTTGGCGACTCACTAAGCCAGTTCAGTACAGCCAGCTAGCAGAGCCCGTTTCAAGCCTGTTTGGAGTCCACTCGAGTTCCTTCTGAAGCGTTGAGTTCGTGACTGAGTCTCGAAGCCACTGGCCAGAAATAACAACAATTGGGTAGGAGATCTGACCTCCACAAGTCTCTGTTTGGAGCCTTACTATTCTTGCAGCAAAACAATGATCCTTTTGGCGTAATTTATGAGTTCTTGAACTGAAATTTTGATTTTAACTCTATTAGTTTTTATTTTTGTGAAAGTTATATAAATATTGATGTTGATGAGAAAGAGGTGAACGGGATATGTATACGGTTGTCCCGCATTTTTTAGATTCTTATGATCATTATGGGTACGAGGAGTGAAAAAATCATCTTGAAGAATTCTTTAGTTATTTTCCCTGACATCTGAACAGAAGTATCGTTATGTCCAAATGAGACTGGTAAGGGAAGCTTATTGGCAGTGTTTTAAATATCGGATATCGGCGATATACCGGTCGATAAAATTATGTACCAGTTGCCGGGTGATATATCGTGATATAGTACTAAATACCGGTTGATATATTAATAGTAAATACATAAAAGACATTATTAAAAGAAATAAGTTATTATCCAAACACCATATAAAAACATCATTGAAATACCATAATGAACATAGAATAAAATATAATAATCTCTCAAGTAAAAAATAATAATTATTATCCAAAAAAGTAACTATAAGGGTCGATATATCAGATATTTTATCTCGGATATCGGCCGATATATCGGCCACGTGGCGATATATCAGCCAATATCGGTCCAAAATGTATCCGGTAAATTTTTGCACTTATCGTATCATTTTAGATAAAATACCGGTATCTCGGCCGATATACCGGTATCTCGGCCGATATTTAAAATAATGCTTATTGGTGGTGGCAAAACAGTCAAATTAACTGTCGAGATTGGTTTACCTTACAAGATCCTTTGTACTCGGTATGCTCCACACGTTGATGATGAACCAGAGCCAGGGCCAGGTATTGTTGCTGAGCTGGTGTCACTGCAAGAAGAGATTTCTTCACGGCCCACAAAATTTGTAGAAATGTCTATTGAAACCCTTGTAAATCTTCTAGCAGAGCCTATTATGAAGGTAGTACCATCTTTGACAGTTATGAGGGCCTCATTTTCATTGAGGTCGCCTGATGAATATGGACCCTTGCAAATATGTCTACGAGAGACAGATTCACAGGAGATCAGGCTACTTATGGTGCAAAATACAGTCTGTTCAATTTTCATTATGGATAATTCATATTTGTCTGCTACCTGTGATTAGCTCGACCTACCATCCTTCATATCTGATCTGTCGCAGAAACCTTTTCACCTTCACCACTTTAGTTCAACTATGACGCGTCAGTGCTACTTCTCTGACCACCACCTTGGCTTGATTGAGAATGTGTGATGAGGTTCAACCGGTTGTGCTTACCTTACTACTTACCACTGCATTCACCGGAGATGAATGCTTTCAAGCTGGAGAGAATTGATGAGAATCACTTTTAGTTACTTTCTATTATAGTCTTTTTATTTGTTTTTATTATAGGCTTTTATTGTTTAGTCTCACATCACTTGTGATGGAGAATTTACTTCGTAGTAGCCTATTTAAAAAGGATGAACTAGTTGAATAAGGTAAACAAAGATAAATTAAAATTTTTCAATTTAAAATTCAGAGCTTTTGAATTCTTGAGATTGTAGTGTGAAGTCAGTGGTGAAAAGGGTGTGAAGCCCGTGGTGCAAGAGGTGTAAAGCTCAAAATTTATACGGTTTTTACTTCTATTTCTTAAACCCTAATTTTTCTTTTCTATTTTCTTTTCAAAACCCTAGTTCCTAATTTCTTTGATTTGAAGGTGATTGTGATCCTCCTTATTACATCAGTTTAGTCATTATCCTCTTTAGGGTATTACAACTTATGCAAAAAACAAAGGAAGGTGAGAGACGTGGTCGATAAGAAATCTGTATGACACTGATCGCTTCCCAAATGACATGGAATCGCATGGTACTCCCTGGGTGCTAAAGGAAGCAAAAATAACCTTCTTCTAGATACTCCAAGAGACCAGAAGCTACATGTGAAGATACAAAAACTCGTGATGGACAAATAATCATCAACTTAGAGAAGGCAAAAGGAAGAAACTAAACAGTTTATCTCAAAATGCGAAGGACTTGGTACAATGAGTGGACTAAGTAATACCAGTTGGCTTTACTTTAAGTGGAAGTTTAAGCAAAGTTGGAATGGGAGATAATTAGAAGGTAGATAAGCTATCCGATTTCACAATGGGCATGTTTGGATTCATGGAATTAGGAGAAAAATGGGAAGTGGGAAAACTCATTTCCCATTTCCCTTGTTTATTTTGAATCAGAAATGAAAAATGGGAAAACCCATTTTCCTTCTCTCTCTTCCCCTTTACACATCCCTTTTACACTATTATTTTCTCACTTTCAGGGTACAGTTAATTTTGTGTTCATATAAATCTCAATTGTAATAAATTGTAACTTAATGTATTAAATTTTGATGTCATGTAAATCTCACTTGCAGTCCAATTACAGTTCAAAAATTTTATCTCAGAATTAACATTTAATCTAATATGATTTTATGGTTAACTTTGTGGTCAATTTTTTCACTTCCACTTTCACATTACTAACCAAACACTAAAAATCACAATATACTTTCACATTACAACCAAACACTGAAAATAAAAATTGCAAAAGTCTCAATTATCCACTACACTTTCACATATATCATCCTCATTTCTCACTTACACCTTTTTCTTCCACTTTATCAAACCATACAGCCCAATATCAAATTGCCCCAGACTAACTGTACAGTATGAAGATTTAGTTCAGCCTAAAGCCTACAAAGGGCCTGTTTGGTTAAGGATGGAAGTGAGGAAGTGGCAATAGTTCCCTTTGGAACTTGAGAATTGGTTAATAAGCTTTCTGGTGTTTGGATGTTGTTGAAAAGTGTGATTTGAAAAATGTTATGTCTTTTCCAGTGTTTTAATGGTAATGTGTAAGTGAAAGTAGAAAAGTTAACCACAAAGTTGACCGTAAAATAATATTAAAATAAAAATTAATTAAGAAAAATAAAAAATAGACTTAATTAGAATGCAAGTGAGATTTACATGATCAAAAAATTAACTGTTTTGTACTACAACTTATTGCAAATGAGATTTACATGGTCACAAAATTAACTGTAGCACTCTGGAAGTGAGGAAATGGTTTAATAAAAGAGAAAAGAGGAAAAGGAAAAGGGGTTTTCTTATTTTCCTTTTCCGGTGTTTGGATAGATAGGGAAGTGAGCAATTATACTTCCTCATTTTCTTACTTCCGCTCACTTCCTTGCAACCAAACACCCCCAAAATTCAGCATCTTGTAAATCTACTAAATGCCAAACTTGTGACGATTTGCCTCTTTGGCATATTTTGTTCCCAGAACTGAATGTAATTCCATATTACTAAATTACTAATCGAATCATCTTTCCCTTTATCTAGACTCTTTTACTCTTGGAGAATCATGTATAAAGTTCTTGCATGTTAGTCCACTGCATGTATTCATGTTGTGATTGTAGACAAATTTTGGGACACCGAGCAATAAAATTTACATTTAATCAAATGCCCTTTATATCCTCAACCCAACCTTCCAACAGATAATTTAAGGAGATTTGGTCGAGAATCTGCTTCCAGCAAAAAATAAATAAATATAAGAAATAAGAAACTCATTACTACAAGAAAACAACAGAAAGCCCTAGCTTTCAAATGCATCACAAAGTCCCTTGTAACTTTGAGTTGTAGTAGCATAAATGTTAAGTAAAACTCATTAACAACAGATAAGCTTTTAGTTTTCAGTTATGACAAAATGTTTGCTAAACTTGACCATCCTGGTCTCTTCAGAGTTCCCCCCAGCCAAACAAATGACTATACATAACCGCATGATTAAATGCATGTGGTTCCGGCTCAGGAGAAATGCTTGGTCAAGGAAGATGCAAGATGATATGCTGGGAAGTTAACGAAAAGATCCTAAAAAGCTCGAGTGACACCTGACGGACCACCAGCCCTTAATATGGATGGTTAAAGAGCTCACAAAACAAACCAATTAAATTGTTCATGAATGGTTAAAGAGCTCACAAAACAAACCAATTGCATTGTTCATGCAAAATGTACAAATAGAAATGTCTCATTTAGTTGCTAATGTTCAGTTTATATAAACCAAAATTATGTTTTTAAGACATTTTGGATATGTTAAAATACCTTGAGCGCTTGTTTTCTTGATCGATCTTCATTGGTAAAAACCCCCCGTCAAATACAAGGATAGGTTTTACACCATAGTACCGCAACAAGTTTACTCTGTGCATGCAATAGTCAATATGCCTAGAAAACCATGAAGAAAGTTAAAGATTGAACCATCATTGCAGTAAAAACTTATGATTTTTGAGGCAGACAATATTCTAGATAAGAATGATGCATATGGTAAAAAGATACCATGAAACAGATGCATTTTCAGACAACATAAACCCACAGCATTTGAGCTAACCAAATATGAATACCACAACTTCAGGTCTCAATTATAAGTAGTAAAAACAAAATCGAAAGTGAAAAAGATTATTTAACCATGACGCCTTCAAGTGAACCAAAATCTAAAGGAACATATAGGATAACTATAATGTCTATAGGATTACATAACTATGATGTGCTTCTGTTTCTTCTGCCAAATTGATGGCCGAAAAGACAGTACTAAGAAGATAATATCAATCAAAGAAGAAAAAGGGTGGTGAAAATGGACAGTGGTTAGAAAAAAATCTATTCATTTTCCAGTAAATACGGATGAATTGAATCTGCAAGGAGCTGTGCGCAAGACTAAATCTTCTAACAAACTAAACCTTACTGGAAACTAGAACTAAAAAGAACTCCAAGTGCCTCAGATTCTTTCAACTCTCAATTATAACCTTGATCATCACTAAAACCCTAGACTAAAGGTATTCATATAGGCGTACATAAAGTTGGGCCTAAGAAACTCTAATTTAGACACCAAGAATGTCACATAAAATATAAATTAGAGTGTACTGGATTTCTGGAGTGTACTCATCCTCTATGTTAACCCCTGTTTTAAATATCGGCCGAGCGGGTCGAGATATCAGCCGATATCTCCTTTTTTGCATGGTGCCGATACGATACGGGAAAATCATTCGCCATATCGTTTGCAAGAAAAAACGGCCGATTTTGAAATATTGACCGATAAATCACCCGATATCAAGCAATAAATAGCCTGATATGAAGTAACTTATTTATTGCACGACTGCGTGCAAATGTACAATATTTTTACTGTCTTTGCATGCATATTACATCATTTTTATTAGATAGATGATATCTATGATACTATAACAACTTTTAATTATCAATATTTCATTATATATAGTATCAGATATGAACGCCCGATATGCTTGCGTATCCTCAATATCTCCCCTGATATCCAATATTCGATACTAAAAACCCCCATCTGATATGATACCGATATCCGATATTTAGAACCTTGCAACTTCAACCAAGTGGCTGAATCTTAAAAAGTGATATGAATACCAGTTTGGAGCAAGTCCAAGTTTTTGCAACTCCAGTTCTGCCATCTTTTCTTTAACTGTACATAGAAATCTGAGAGTTGCAATTTCTTAAACAATTGAGCAAATAATCTTTGATTGACGATCAATAGGAGTGCTCACTAGCCCAAGGAGATCCATTCCATAATTGTGCTTCATCCTTTTCTCTCTCGAACTTGTATGAAGTGATTTGGGTCAGAAATCTCCAAGAATGGTCGACCGTTTTTTAGGTGGAAGATAGTAGCTTGTCTTTCCGCATCACCTCCCCGTGTTAAATCCTGCATCTCCTCTTGGTCAACCTAACATGTCTTTGAAGAATAAAGCATGTTGTGTGTGGCTAGTGCAATTCGTGGCAATATTGTTAATCATAGTTCGCTTTAGCTATAGCGACTCAGTGGGATTAACATGGATGACTTGATTTATAACAAAGTTAAAAAAAAAGCTCCAAAGAGCCAAGAAGATGAAAAGTTCTGCGCAAATAGCTTTGTACGAATACATAACTTTTGTAGTTATGATTGAGTTTATTAAGATTACAGCATTAAAGGCATTACTAGCTTCATCCTTTTGGTAGTGGTGACCTGTGAGCAGCATGGTTCAAAGACTCGGCCGAGTCGGAGACGAGTCGGCCGAGTCGTATCCGTCTCGGCCCGCTCCGAGACGAGTCCGAGTCACGAGTCGGTCGACTCAACTCAGAGGAGACAGACTAGGCCGAGAATCGGAGTTGACTCGGTCGACTCGACATTATGATGATAATTTTGTGCCTCATCGCAATTTAATATGGAAATAACTACATTAGCATGTATTTATGAATGTAGTTTGTGTAATTTACTATATTGTGCATGTATTTTGATATGCTTCTACCGACGACGCGTGTATTTATACTTTCGCTTTATGTTTAGTGTGCTACGTGATATATTTTGAACATGTGATAAATGAATGTGGACGTCTACATTTTTTTAAGATTTGTCGTGATTTTTTCACAATTTTTTTAGCTTTCTATGTAGCGTTTTGCGCGTATCGCCCGATACCGATCCGAGTCGCCGAGACCGATCCGTCTCAGTGCCCTCCGAGTCGGCGGCTGAGACCGCGACTATGAACCATGGTGAGCAGTGTGCTCCCTTGTGTTTAGTGCCATAACCCGCTAGCCTCATTATATTTCTCCTTTAAAAGATAATGAACAAACAACATGATAACAACCAATTACAAGTGTGAATTCTTTTAGTTCCTTTGAAAAAATATTTAGAACATTATTTTAAAACAAAGGACGTAAATCTATATGCCTTATTATTTTTTGTATTTTTTTTCTAGATAAACGGTGGAGAGAACTCCCCCTTCCATTAAAAAGAGTTTAATGACCTTCCATTAAAAAGAGTTTAATGATATAAAGCGACAATGCACAAAAAGAAAAACCGACAAGGAGCAAGAGGTGCATTATAGAAAACCCAAACAAAACAAAAAACAAAAGGGTTAGGATGGAAGTGCATTCCACCCCCCCCCCCTTCCCGGTAAGCAAAAGGGACGTTGCTGTCATCCCGGATCTATCTGTCCTCATCGGTCGATGCGTCAACTATATGCCTTATTATTAGCATCAGCATTGCATTCTTTATATAGATTACTTGTTGTATTCAACTTAAAATAACTACCAATGATCTCCCACAACTTTGCAATGTCAGTAGAACTTCTGCAGAAGCTCTATCATATTTCTTGAGCCCTTTAGGCTCACACCTAGTACGATCAAAGCAGGATATTTCCTAACAAATCTTCCTGTAACTTAGGGCTATTTCTTCTTCTTCTTTTTTATTTGCTCTAGGACATGACATTTTTCTTCTCTCCATGCCTTAATACCTCTATGGCATTAGCACAGCTTTATTTCTATTTAATGCCCCCCACCCAACCCACACCCACTCACCCAACCCAGACCTTTTTTTGTTAGGTGCCTGTATATTTCCTAATGTTTGATTGAATAAACAAATTTGTGAATATGCATTCACTATAGGTTGCTTGTTTTCCCTCATCATTTTATCTTGCATTGCAGCTCATAATCATCTTTTACGCTCTTAACTTTGGTTGAGTTTCAGTTTCTAGCTATACAGTTTTGCTTGTACAACAGTGCTACTTCAGAAAATCAATATATACAGCAGGAACTGTCAGTCCTTTGACAACACTCACACTTCCCAATACCTAATATAAATGCAACCGACACTATAAATCCCATTCTGATGTGACTTTTGATTCGACTCAAGGCCTTTTATCCATACACAACTTCTTGGTTACAACTTAATTGCTTTACAAATGCTGAATAGCCTAGTAGTGTGACGCAGCCGCCGCCTCAACGATCACGGATTGTGCTGATGTCGGTTCATCGGTGCCACCTCAACCTGGAATCAAAGAAATTAAGGAGAACTTGCACTTAATAGAAGGAAATTAGGCTTTTGATATGAGGGAAGGATGAATTTGATAACACGCAGCTCTCTAATCTTTGAGCTTAATTACTCAATACAAAAGGAAAGTTAAGCTGAAGGAGAGATAGGAGCTCAGTACACTATTTATATTCTCTCTCTGTTACATTGGGGAACAAGGAATCTCCTTGTCAAATTGGGGTAAGATCATTGGCCATGCCGCGGTCGGCGGTTCACGACCTGTTACCGAACCATTAACTAAGTTGGGCCTTTTCTGAGCAGATCGCCTTCATTCGCCATGAACGACCCATTAACGGTCTCAATGGAAATTCAAACAATCATCTTCTTTTCCCCAGCTCTCCCGCCACTGTAGCAGCTAACGAAACAACTGTAGCAGCTGGGAAATTTTTGCCCGCATCAATTCTCCCCCTCTAAATCTGACCTTACTCAAGGTCGAAGCTTTAGAATCTCTTCACTAATGCCCAGAAGCTCTCCTAAGAGGCTTCTTCTACTGGTAGATGCTTCCATTTGATCAACACCTCCAATAATTGTGTTGCTTCCTTGGTTCACCATTCTTCTCTCAAGAATCATTTATGGTTCAAGAATTTGTTATACTGAGTCAGTGGGTACCTGATGTTGAACTTGAATTGACTTTCCCAGCTTCTTCTTGAGCTGGGACATGTGGAATGCTGGATGAATTCTGGCTCACTGGGTAGCTCAAGCTTGTAGGCAACCATATAACTTGTAGATGTTCGCAATGAAGGAGACAACCACTAATTCTGCTGAGAAAGGGTGGGAGAGGGGATAAAGCATGCAAACTTAGTCTATTTGCCACCACCAGGACAGCGGAGTTACTGTAATATCTCTGATCTAAAATACTATATTTTTTTCTAAAGTATTTATTTTATTTTACTGATTATTTTATAATTATTTATTAACTTGATTTATAGTACAAATTATTTTAAGATAGTAAATGGTATTTTGGCCTTATATTTATATTTAGCATTATTAAGTATTATTATTTTAATTACTAGCTAGTATTTTTCCCATTACTATGCTACTCCTATTACTATTGTAGTTGCTATTATTGTTAATATTGATATTGTTATCATTCTTATTCTTATTGTATTGTTTTAGTCATTATTATTAATGATAATATTTTTACCAAGTATTATTAGATAATATTTTTAATGTTGATAATTTTCTTATTATTATTACTACTATCTCTTTTGATTATTAATATTTATTATTATTGTTGTTATTATTATTCATGTTTTTTTCTTTTCCTAGCCCATAACCCATTACCATTGAGATCCTTACCCATTAGCCCAAAACCCAATCCTAATCTTAATTTAAATTCTATCTTATCAAATCCTTTCATAAATCTTAACTAATCCTAATCTAAATCCTAACAATAATCATATCTATCCTAACTTACCCAAATCCAAATCTTATTTTCAAAATTAATACCTTAATTAATTTTATCCTAAACTACTCAATCAAGCAGTTTTAACCCAACTGAAATTCTAATTTTAAAATCCCTAATAACCTATAAAAAGCCTAAACTACTTCTTTTTCTACCTCCAAAGAAAAATCATGACTCAACTCTCCCCACCTCCTTCTTTCTTTTCTCCTCAAGCGGGGCAGGAACAAAAGGGATCTTGAAGTGCAGAGATTGAGGAGCATGATAGGGGAGATCAAATCCAAGTAAGTAATCTATCTTCTCATAGTTTATTTGGTATGATTAATTTGTTAAAAATCATGTCTATACTATGATCTCCATGAATATTTTTATACATCAAAAAACCCAACCACAAATCCAACACAAGAAAAATACATGTGAAGATATCCAACTCATATTTTAATTTAAATATTTTTCTGAGATTTTTACAACAAAGAATTGCAAAAAAAGTTAGCCGCTGCTCTCGGCCAGGTCGAGAGAAGCTAGGCCGCGTCCCAGGCCTGGCCTGGCTTGCTGGCCTAGGCCAGGGCCGGCCCGGCCTAGCCCAGCTGGACACAGCAGGGCTATGGGCCCTGTTTAAAAAAAAAAGAAAAGAAAAAGAAATTTCGGACCAAGCGGGCCGGGCCTGGTCCGGTCTGGGCCTGGGTTAGGCCTAGGCTGCTGGATATATATTAAAAAAGAAAGAAAAAAAGAAGAATTGCAATAAAAATAATTAGCTAAAAAATATCAAAAATGGAAAAAATATAAATAATAGTCTACAACACTTCTACTTTCTATGATAAAAATTTTAGATAAATAGTAATATGAATTAACTCAAATCACCCACTTTAAAGCCATTTTCTCTTAATAATAAATTCAGACTCGTTAATTATTTCAATGATTTAAAGTCTATTAAAAATCCAACAAATATTAGAAATTATTTTAAATTAAACCTATTAAATTTATTAGACTCAGAGAATCATATTCCTAACCCCCAAACTAATTAATCAAGATTGAAACCCCTTATAACTCCCAAGTAAAATATCCTTTTAATCTAACAACTTTTATTGAAATGAACCATGTAGATTTATCGGGGCCTTATGATTTTAGTGCTTTGGATTTGAGATCGAGTTCAGGTGAGTGTTGCTTTTCTTTGTGTAATTTTATTTAATTTTGTCGTGAGTGTTCTTTCCCCTTCAGTTAAACAAGAGTTTTGTGATAAATAATTTTATTTTGTTATGTAATTATGCTACTAAAATTTTCTGAGATAATATTTGTGAGTATTATTTTCCTCATTCACCATTGTCAGAAATATATATGTGTTACTTATTTTATTTCAAGTGACCATCTGCCTTATTATACCAGTATGATTACCTGTATCATTTCATGAGGTACCAGTGGGTATCCACTTTGATTATATAGCTTACTTGAGATCATTCAGTATCTTTTCATGTGTTAGTTGTTCGACTTTATTGGCTCAGGACTAGTTGTGGTATAACCTTGAACTGTGACTTGTTTCGATCTATAGATTGATTGATCTAGTTCATATTAAGGACAGATAGCATCACTCATGTATAGTATTTATCGGACAATTATTTGGTAAATTGAAACTTGCAAAATAATTACATGCTGATTGATTGATGAGTTGATAAAGGCTAGATTGTCAGGTATTAGTTTCTTATATGTTTAGTGGTATTTGGAGTACTTGGTAGTTCTTGATGTTACCTTAATGATATTAAGCATCATATGTAAATGGTTAGATATTTGTATTGTGATATGCGACTTATGTCATTTCATGTGTAACCGTTTCGGATTCAAATTTAGTTGTGATAAATCTTAGAATATAAATTGATTGATCTTGAGATTGATTGGCTCATAATTGAGATTAAAGATTCATATTTTATGTGGAGTACTTATCAGACTTGATATTCATGTACTTGATGATAAGTTGGATGAGAATTCATTGTATTCTGAAAGTATATTATATATGAAGTTATCTTATTAAAGACTGATCTTCTGATACTTGGACTGATATGGACTTAGTTAAAATTAGAATTGATTAACATGAGGATTGGTGTTCGTTTCAGAGGATTTAGGTCGGTGTTCTTATGAAATTGATGTAGTTCGATCCGTAGTTATGGGTATTCCCTATTTTCCCTGATTATACTGTTTGAGTATTGATGTCTTGTTGATGTTAATTATCAGACGTAGAGGCATCTTAAATTTCATATTGCTTGAGGAGTAAGCGTAAATTGGGTTGACCTGACCTGGTGGCATGTATATACAAAATTGACTAGTTACTTGGATTTCTGGATCTTGTGTTTGAACTTAATGAAAGTGAGAGCGTATGATGGTCTTAATTAAGATTGGATAGTGATGATTGATTGATATAGATGAGTATGTTTTTATATATTAGGACTTGGATATATCGATGATCTTGAGGATCTGAGTTGATTAAATATTTTTCCCGATTATTTTATTCATGCCAGCAGGTCATTACTTATTATGAATATCATGATTTACCTGAAAATCTTGACTGATTGTACATGACATTTACCTGATAATTATATTGTCCACGTTACCATAATTGCTGAAAAATATTGTATACGATAATAACACCCTCATGTTATACTTATTACATGTCTGTTATACCGGTATCCTGTTCACTGACATATATATCATGTTATACCGATATCCTGATTACACATGTTGATGTTGTTACCCACACCGAGTTATCCCAGTGGTCTAGGTAACATGTACATTAAATATCTTGATAAACTAATGACACGATATTAAACACTTACACTGAGATTAGGGAGATTGATAGAGAAGACAGCGTCTGTATTTTGGTTGGATCTAGGATATAGGTTGCGCAGCCGAAAGAGGGTTCCACTACAGGGTTCCCGGGGGGTGACTGGCACCCTGTCCTGTTCTTGTTCCTATTAGACATGTATACATGTCCTTGACTACCTTGCTGTAAGGCTAGTTTCAGAGTCAGGAGTTTGGACCGTGGTCCCTGGTATTTACGAGAGCCACCTAAAGCATGGACAATGTCTCATTCAACCGATCAGTTACAATAACTTAGGGCCTCAATTGTCACGTATGATAGGCGTAGTATGGAATGCGTCTATTACAGGTGGCAATTGGTGTTCGCTGACATAATAATAATAAATTGTTCATAATGTACTGTAATTGATTGTCTTTGCCTGATATATATATATATATATGTATGTTTGGACACCCGATGATGCACCTGACCTGATTGAACATCTGACTCTAGTATTGACTGATTCTACCCGCTTGATATATAGATTGTGATAAACACCTGATTGAATACCTGACTGGACACATACTCTACTGTGTGCTATCCACATTACTGTTTATTTACTTTATTCATGTCATTTCTTATTACGGTATATATATTTTTTACCTGCTCATATGTTATATGCACATGCACTTTTCAGTTTATTCTTACACATTCACTAGGAGTTCTGACTCCCTGAATTTGCATATCTAGATTTATGGCTATTTATTACTGATAAGGTATTTGGAGAGAATTATATGTGTTACGAGGAGTTAGTCGCTCTTTTCTTGATTATAAGTATTCTTACTCTTTTATTCATATTATTTCCTGATTTTATATATATCATGTCCAACTGTCATTTCTTTTCTTTATTCATCTGCTATCATTGTGTTAGATATTTATATGTCATATTGCAGTGATATTGATTTATCCTAGTAGATTTTATACCTTGTTCAGGTTGCTTTTGGCTTAGTGTATGTGTGTGGGGTATTTTTCTCACGTACATACATCGCCAACTCTCGTCGCGACTCCGTTTTCACGTATTTTGGGAAACGGGGCGTGACAGTTTCCCAAGCTTCTTGGCAGGCTTTCAACGAGATTTCTTCCCATACGTGCTCATGGATTGGCAATGGCCGCAGCAGCCCAGCTGGGTTGACATTTTCATATTTGGATCTTTGGCAGATGTCACATTATCTCAAATGCTGCCTCACATTACTCTTGAGCCCCTTCTAGTACACTATCTTCTTCAACTTATGAGACTCTTTTCATAACCAAAATATCCCCCCAGTGGTGTGTCATGGTGTTCAAATAAGAGTAGTTATGTGAGAGGGCAGAAGAACTGATGAAATTTTGCCTTTGTAGTATGATATGCCTACCTTCTTATGATACAATCCTGGCTCAGCTAGCCAGATTCTCATTGTGCATTAAGATCCTTGAAGTACTCGTCTGTATTTACTATTTCTCTTACATAACCAACCCAGTCAGTCTCTATAGCACAACTACTACAAGTGAGGATGTATCAGTCTCTTCCCTCCTTGACAGACTATCAGCTGTCACATTCTCCTACCCCTTGTTATATTTCATTGTATACTTGTAATTGAGCAGCTTGAGGAGCCAGGTGTGTTGGGCCTCTGTGTACAGCCTCTGCTCCAACAAGTGTTTGAGAGACTTGCGTCAGTTCTGATGAACTCCCTTCCTAGCAGATACTACATCCACTTCTTGGCAGCAAACAGTATCCCCAACATCCCCTTTCATATGCAGAGGAGCTTTTCCCTGGATTCTTGAGCTCTTAGCTGACATAAGAAATTGGATGATTGTTTTACATCAGTACTGCACCAATCCTAGTGGCTGAAGCATCACATTCCATGACAAATGGAGCAGAGAAATTGGGCAGCGCTAAAATAAGAGATGTGAAGGCCTACTTCGGTGTCTCAAAAGCTTGTTGGGTTGTTTCTGTCCACTGGATGGTATGTTTCTTAGTGAGGGCTGTAGGGGGGGCAGCTAGAAAACTATAGCCTCTGATAACTTCCTGTAGTAGCTTGTCAGTCCCAAAAATTCCCTTAGAGCCTTCAGATTCTTAGGCACTGACCAGTCCAAGACTGCTTGAATTTTGCTCTAGTCTACTGCTACTCCAGTTGAGAAAACGACATGGCCGAGATACTCCACCTCTGTCACCCAAGCTTGCATTCCATTTGGCATATAGCTCGTTGCTCTGCTGGATTTCAAAAACAGTCTTACATATTGCAAATGGTCTTGCAATTAGAACTGTAGATAACAATATCATCAAAGAAAATTAGCACAAATTTCCTAAGATAAGGTTGAAGAGTTCATTCATTAGAGCCAGGAAGGTAGTTGGTGCATCGATGAGCCTAAATGGCAGCACTAAGTATTCATAGTGTCCCATATGAGTTTTGAATGCAGTTTTATGTACATCTCCTTCACACATTCTAATATGGTGATAACACTCCTCAAGTCAAGCTTAGAGAAGATCGTGGCACCATGTAACTCATCTAATAGCTCATCTATAAGTGGAATTGGGTACTTGTCTTTGATTGTCCTCTGATTCAAGGCTCTGTAGTCTACACACAGCTTCCAAGTGCCATCAGTCTTTTTCACCAGGACAATGGGGGAGGATATGGGCTTCTATTTTTTCTGTTTCTGATGATGTTAGACATTAACATCTCTTAATCATCTTCTCAATGATGTTCTTATGCTCTCAAGGGTGCCCGTAAGGTCTCAAGTTGACAGGCTCAGCTCCTTGCAACAATGGAATATGGACATTTGTTCTCTTGGGTGGTAGCTCTTGCCCCTCCTCAAAGATAGTTGCATACTCTTCACACAATGATTTCAGTAGGTATTAAGCACCTTCCTTTGTGAGTTGGCGAGTCTTCTTCTTTGTTGCACACAAAACAGCCAACCCTTTGTAGCCTGTACACGGTTATGTCCATCACCTCAACATGAC
>JAVJIF010028134.1:0-33961 GCA_038442645.1 Agave tequilana | reverse complement strand
GAGAGTATATTACATAGTTTTTATGTATAATTACCGCTATTAAACTTGTTTCTAGTCTTAATTAGAAAGTTTTAACAGAAGTCAGACTTTCAGCCTCGACTGGCCTGAACCAGGCCTTATAAGAGCCGAGAAAGGCCCAAACGGGGAGAAAATATGGTTTTTAAGAGCGGGAGTAGTATCACATAGTTTATATATATACTATTACTAATTAAACTAGTTTCTATCTTAATTAGAGGTTTGACTAAACGTCAAACTTTCAGCCCCGAATTGACTTGAACTAGGTCTTATAAGACCTAATAGGGTGTCCAAACGGGGAGAAAATACCGTTTTTAAAAGCTGGGGGTAGTTATACATAGTTTTTATGTATAATTACTACTAATTAAACCTTTTTCTAATCTTAATTGGGAGGTTTGATGAAAAGTCAAACTTCTTCACCCTTATTGGCCTTAACTAGCCTTATAAGAGCCGAATAGGGCCCAAATGAAAGGAAAATATTATTGTCAAGAGCTTAGAGTGTTATTACATAGTTTCTATATCAATTACAAGTAATTAACCTTGTTTTCTAGTGCTAATTGGAAAGTTTGATAAAAAGTCAAACTTTTAGCCCCGAATTGGCTTGGACTAACCTATATTCGAGCCGAATAGATCCCAACGGGGAGAAAATAAATTTTTCAATAGGTGAGAGTAGTATTACATTATTTTTATTTATAATTATTACAAACTAAATTTGTTTCTATTCTTAATTGGAATGTTTTACCAATAGTCAAATTTTCAGCCCCGATTGCCTGAACCAGTTCTTATAAGAGCATAATAGCGCCCAAACGGGGAGAAAACATGATTTTCAAGTGCTGGAAGTAGTATCACATAGTTTTTATGTATAACTAATACTAATTCAGTTTGTTTCAATTCTCAAGTTGGAAGTTTGATGAAAGTTAAACTTTCAACCCGATTGATCTGAATTATGCCTCAAAAGAGCCGAATAGGGCCCAAACTGGAGGAAAATATGGTTTCGAGAGCTGAGAGTGGTGTTACATTGTTTTTATGTACAATTACTGCTAATTATCCTTGTTTCTTGTGTTAATTGGATATTTTAACTAAAAGTTAAACTTTTAATCCCGATTGGCTTGAATTAGACCTTATAAGATACGAATAAGGCCCAAACAGGGACAAAATATGATTATCCAGAGACGGGAGTCGTATTACATAGTTTTTATATATAATTACTACTAATTAAACTTGTTTCTAGTCTTATTTGGAAATTTAATCAAAAGTCAAACTTTCACCTCGATTGGCCTGAACTAGGAGCCGGATATAGCTTAAACAGGGAGTAAACTTGATTTTAAAGAGCCGCGAGTAGTATTTCATAGTTTTATATATAATTACTACTACTTAAACTTATTTCTAGTTTTAATCTGGAAGTTTGACTTTTGTCAAACTTTCAGCCCCTGGTTGGCCTGAACGAGGCCTTATTAGAGCTGAGTTAGGGACCAAACAGGAGAAAAACATGATTTTCAAGGGCCGTGAATGGTATTACAAAGTTTTATGTACAAGTACAACTGATTAACCTTGTTTCTAATAATAATTGAGAAATTTGACCAAAAGTCAAACTTTAAAGTCCTGGTTGGCCTGAATTAGGCTTATCAATGCTGAATAGGGTCCAAATAGGGAGAAAATGCAGTTTTTAAGAGCCGAGAGTAGCATTACATTGTAATTTTGTATAATTACAACTAATTAAACTTGTTTCAAGTTTAATTTAGAAGTTTGACCAAAAGTCAAATCTTCATCCCTTATTAGCCTGAACTAGGTCTTATAAGAGCGGAATAGGGCCCAAACGGGAGGAAATATGATTTCCAATAGCTTAAAGTGATATTACATAGTTTCTATATACAATTACTACTAAATAACCTGGGTTCTAATTTTAATTGGGAAGTTTAACTAAAAGTCAAACTTTCAACCCCAATTGGCCTAAACTGGTCTTGTAAGAGCCAAATAGGGCCCAGACAGGGAGAAAACAGGGTTTCAAGAGCCGAGAGTTGTATCACATAGTTTTTATGTATAATTTCAATTAATTAAACTTGTTACTATTCTTAATTTGGATTTTTTTTTCTGAAATCAAATTTTTAGCCCGATTGGCCTAAACTAAGCCATATAAGAGCTAAAAAGGGGCCAGATCGGTGGAAAACATGATTTTCAAGAGCTGAGAGCTGTATTACATAGTTTCTATGTAAAATTACTACTATTTTACCATGTTTCTAGATTAATTTGGAAGTTTGACCAAAAGTCAAACGTTTAGCCCCGATTGGCCTGAATTAGGTCTTATAAGAGCCAAAAAGGGCCCAATTGAGGAGAAACTGTGATTTTCAAGAACTAGGAGTAGTATTACATAGTTTTTATGTACAGTTACTTCTAATTAAACTTGTTTCTAGTCTAAATTGGGAAGTTTTACCAAAGTCAGACTTTCAGTCCCGATTGGCCTGAACTAAGCCTTATATGAGCTGAATATGACCTAACAGAGAGAAAATATGATTTTAAAGAGCCAGGAGTAATATTGCATAGTTTTAATATACAATTGGTGCTAATTAACCTTATTTCTAATGTTAATTGAAAAGTTCAGCAAAAAGTCCAACGTTCAGTCCCGATTAGCCTAAACTAGAGTTATAAGAGACGAAAAGGGCCCAATCGGGGAGAAAATATGGTTTGCATGAGCTGGGAGTAGTTTACATAGTTATTATTTTTAATTGCTACTAACTAAACTTGTTTCTAGTCTTAATTGGGAAATTTGATCAAAAGTCACTCTTTCAGCCCCGATTGGCTTCAACTAGGACTTATAAGAGCTGAATATGACCTAAACAGGAAAAAAATATTGTTTTAAAGAGCCAGGAGTAGTATTATATAGTTTTTATATACAATTACTACTAATTAAACTTGTTTCTACTCTTAATCAGAAAGTTTGTCTAAAAGTCAAACTTTCAGCCCCTATTGGCCTAAACTAGGTATTATAAGAGCAGAGTATAGCTCAAACAAGGAGAAAACATGTTTTTAAGAGTCGGGAGTTGTATTATATAGTTTTTATATATAATTACTACTAATTAAATATGTTTCTATTCTTAATTATAAAGTCTGACCAAAAGTCAAATCTTCATTCCTGATTGGCCTGAACTAGGCATTTAAGAGCCGAATAGGACTCAAACAGGGAGAAAATATGTTTTCAGGAGCCAGAAGTAGTATTACATAGTTTCTATATATAACCACTGCTAATTCAATTTTTTTCTATTCTTAAGTTGAAAGTTTGACCAAAAGTTTAACTTTTCAGCCCCGAATGATTTGAATTATGCCTTATATGAGCCGAATTGGGCCCAAGCTGGAGGAAAATATGGTTTCGAGAGCTGAGAGTGGTGTTACTTAGTTTTTATGTACAATTACTGTTAATTATCCCTGTTTCTTGTGTTAATTGGGTATTTTTACCAAAAGTCAAACTTTAACCCTGATTGGGGTGAATTAGGCCTTAGAAGATACGAAAAGGGCCTAAACAGGGACAAAATGTGATTATCCAGAGCCGGGAGTAGTATTACATAGTTGTTATATATAATTACTTCTAATTAAACTTTCTTCTAGTCTTAATTGAGAAGTTTGATCAAAAGTCAAACTTTCACCCCGATTGGCCTGAACTAGGAGCCAGATATGGCTTAAACAGGGAGTAAACTTGATTTTAAAGAGCCGCGAGTAGTATTTATAGTTTTATATATAATTACTACTACTTAAACTTGTTTCTAGTTTTAATCTAGAAGTTTGACTTTTGTCAAACTTTCAGCCCCTGGTTAGCCTGAACGAGGCCTTATAAGAGCCGAGTTAGGGACCAAACAGGAGAAAAACATGATTTTCAAAGGCCGTAAATGGTATTACAAAGTTTCTATGTACAAGTACAACTGATTAACCTTGTTTCTAATATTGATTGAGAAATTTGACCGAAAGTCAAACTTTAAAGTCCTGGTTGGCCTGAACTAGGCTTATCAATGCTGAATAGGGTCTAAACGGGGAGAAAATACAGTTTTTAAGAGCCGAGAGTAGCATTACATTGTAATTTTGTATAATTACTACTAATTAAACTTGTTTCAAGTTTAATTTAGAAGTTTGACCAAAAGTCAAATCTTCATCCCTTATTAGCCTGAACTAGGTCTTATAAGAGCGGAATAAGGCCAAAACGGGAGGAAATATGGTTTTCAATAGCTTAAAGTGATATTACTTAGTTTCTATATACAATTACTACTAAATAACCTAGAGTCTAATTTTAATTAGGAAGTTTAATTAAAAGTCAAACTTTCAACCCCAATTGGCCTGAACTGGTCTTATAAGAGCCAAATAGGGCCCAGACAGGGAGAAAATATGGTTTCAAGAGCTGAGAGTTGTATCACATAGTTTTTATATATAATGTCAATTAATTAAACTTGTTTCGATTCTAAATTTGGATTTTTTAAGAAATCAAATTTTTAGCCCCGATTGACCTAACGTAGGCCATATAAGAGCTAAAATGGGGCCAGATTGGAGGAAAACATGATTTTCAAGAGCTGAGAGTTGTATTACATAGTTTCTATGTAAAATTACTGCTATTTTATCATGTTTTAGTATTAATTTGGAAGTTTGACCAAAAGTCAAACGTTCAGCCCTGATTGGCCTGAACTAGGCCTTATAAGAGCCGAAAAGGGCCCAATCGGGGAGAAAATGTGATTTTCAAGAACTAGGCGCAGTATTATATAGTTTTTATATGCAGTTACTACTATTTAAACTTGTTTCTAGTCTAAATTGGGAAGTTTGATCAAAGTCCGACTTTCATTCCCGATTGGCCTGAACTAAGTCTTATGAGCTGAATATGACCTAACAGAGAGAAAATATGATTTCAAAGAGCCAGGAGTAGTATTGCATAGTTTCAATGTACAATTAGTGCTAATTAACCTTATTTCTAATGTTAATTGAAAAGTTCAGCAAAAAGTCTAACGTTCAGTCCCGATTAGCCTGAACTAGACCTTATAAGAGACAAAAAGGGCCCAATTAGGGAGAAAATATTGTTTGCAAGAGCTGGGAGTAGTATTACATAGTTATTATGCATAATTGCTACTAACTAAACTTGTTTCTAGTCTTAATTGGGAAATTTGATCAAAAGTCACTCTTTCAGCCCCGATTGGCTTCAACTAGGACTTATAAGAGCTGAATATGACCTAAACAGGAAAAAAAACATTATTTTAAAGAGCCAGGAGTAGTATTACATAGTTTTTATATACAATTACTACTAATTAAACTTGTTTCTACTCTTAAACAGGAAGTTTGTCCAAAAGTTAAACTTTCAGCCCCTATTGGCCTGAACTAGATATTATAAGAGCAGAGTATCGGTCAAATAAGAAGAAAAAATGTTTTTAAGAGTCGGGAGTAGTATTATATAGTTTCTATGTATAATTACTACTAATTAAATATGTTTCTATTCTTAATTGTGAAGTCTGACCAAAAGTCAAATCTTCATTCCCGATTGGCCTGAACTAGGCATTCTAAGAGCTGAATAGGACTCAAACAGAGAGAAAATATGTTTTCAGGAGTTAGAAATAGTATTACATAGTTTCTATGTATAACTACTACTAATTCAATTTGTTTCTATTCTTAAGTTAGAAGTTTGACTAAAAGTTTAAGTTTTCAGCCCCAAATGACCTGAATTATGCCTTATATGAGCTGAATTGGGCCCAAACTGGAGGAAAATATGGTTTCGAGAGCTGAGAGTGGTTTTACTTAGTTTATATGTACAATTATTGCTAATTATCCCTATTTCTTGTGTTAATTGGGTATTTTTACCAAAAATTAAACTTTAACCCCGATTGGGCTGAACTAGACCTTATAAGATACGAAAAGGGCCTTAACAGGGATAAAATGTGATTATCCAGAGCTGGGAGTAGTATTACATAGCTTTTATATATAATTACTTCTAATTAAACTTTCTTCTAGTCATAATTGGGAAGTTTGATAAAAAATCATACTTTCACCCCGATTTGGCCTGAACTAGGAGCCAGATAAAGCTTAAATAGGGAGAAAACTTGATTTTAAAGAGCCGAGAGTAGTATTACATAGTTTCTATATGCAGTTATTACTACTTAAACTTGTTTCTAGTCTTAATCTGAAAGTTTGACTTTTGTCAAACTTTCAGCCCTGGTTGGCCTGAATTAGGCCTTATAAGAGTCGAATGGGACCAAACTGGAGGAAAACATGATTTTCAAGTGCCGTGAATGGTATTACGAAGTTCCTATGTATAAGTACTACTGATTAACCTTATTCTTATATTAATTTGTAAATTTGACTAAAAGTTAAATTTTAAAGCCCTAATTGGCCTGAACAAGGCCTTATAAAAGCCAAATTGGGTCTAAACGGGGGAGAAAATATAGTTTTCAAGAGATGGGAGCAGTTTTACATTGTAACTTTGTATAATTACTACTAATTAAGCTTGTTTTAGGTCTTAATTTTGACTTTTGGCTAAAAGCCAAATCTTCAGCCCTTATGGGCCAGAATTAGGCCTTTAAGAGCCGAATAGGGCCAAAACGGGAGGAAATATTATTTTCAAAAACTGAAAGTAGTATCACATAGTTTCTATGTACAATTACTACTAATTAACTAAGTTCTAATTTTAATTGGGAAGTTTGACTAAAAGTCAAACTTTCAACCCCGATTGGCCTGAACTAGGCCAAGAGCCAAATAGGGCCCAGACAGGGAGAAAACATGGTTTTCAATAACGAGAGTAGTATCATATAGTTTTTATATATAATTTTGATTAATTAAACTTGTTTATATTCTTAATTTGGAATTTTTTTCAAAAAATCAAACTTGTAGCCCCGATTGACCTAAATTAGGCCATATAAGAGCTAAAAATGGGCCAAACCAGAGGAAAACATGGTTTTCTAGATCTGAGAGTTGTATTACATAGTTTCTATGTAAAATTACTGCTATTTTTTATTGTTTCTAGTGTTAATTGAGAAGTTTAACTAATAGTCAAACGTTCAACCACGATTGGCCTGAACTAGGCCTTATAAGAACCGAAAAGGCCCAATCAAGGAGAAAATATGATTTTCAAGAGTCGGGAATAGTATTACATAGTTTTTATGTATAATTGTTTGTAGTCTTACTTGTTTCTAGTCTTAATTGGAAAGTTTGACCAAAGTCAGACTTTCAGTCCCGATTGTCCTGAACTAGGCCTTATATGAGCCGATTATGACCTAAACAGAGAGAAAATATGGTTTTAAAGCGTTAGGAGTTTTATTACATAGTTTCTATGTACAATTGTGGCTAATTAACCTTATTTCTAGTGTTAATTGGAAAGTTTGACCCAAGTCAAACGTTCAGCCCCGATTGGCCTGAACTAGGCCTTATAAGAGCTAAAAAGGGCCCAATCGGGAGAAACTATAGTTTTTAAGAGCTGGGAGTAGTATTACATAGTTTTTATGTATAAATACTACTAATTAAACTTGTTTCTGACCTTAATTGGAGAGTTTGATCAAAAGTCACTCTTTCAGCCCAGATTGGCCTGAGCCTAGGCCTTTAAAAAGCCGAATATGACCTAAACAGGGAGAAAACATTGTTTAGGAGTTAGGAGTAGTATTACAATTACTACGAATTAAATTGTTTCTACTATTAATCAGGAAGTTCGTCTAAAAGTCAAACTTTCATGCTCGATTGGCCTGAACTAGGCATTATAAGAGCAGAATAGGACTTAAATAAGGAGAAAACATGCTTTCAAGAGCCGGGAGTAGTATTACAGAGTTTTTATGTATAATTACTACTAATTAAACTTGTTTCTATTCTTTATTGGGAGTTTGATAAAAGTCAAATCTTCAGCCCCGATTGGCCTGAACTAGGCATTATGAAAGCCGAATAGGGCTCAAACAGGGAGAAATTTTTTTTCAAGAGTCGGGAGTTGTACTACATAGTTTTCATATAAAATTACTACTAATTAAACTTGTTTCTATTCTTTATAGGGAAGTCTAACCAAAAGTGTAATCTTTAGCCCTGATTGGCCTGAACTGGGCATTATAAGAGTCGAACATGACCTAAACAGGAGAAAAATATGGTTTTCATGATCCGTGAGTGGTATTACATAGTTTCTATATGAAATTACTACTAAATAACCTTATTTCTAGTGTTAATTGGATGTTTGATAATTGAAAGTTTGACCAAAAGTCAAGTTTCAGCCCCGATAAGCTTGCACTATGCCATAAAGAGTTGAATAGGGCCTAAATGGGAAGAAAATGAGATTTTCAAGAGTTAGAAGTAGTATTACGTAGTTTTTATATATAACTACTATAAATTAAACTTATCTATGTAGTTAATTTGAAAGATTGACTAAAAGTCAATTTTTTAGCCCAGACCAGCCTGAAGTAAGCCTTATAAGAGCCTAATAGGGACTAAACAGAGAGAAAATATGTCTTTAAAGAGCCAGGAGTAGTATTACATTATTTTTATGTACAATTACTATTAATTAAATTTGTTTCTTGCCTTAATCTGAATGTTTGACTAAAGGTCAAACTTTTAGCCCGATTGGCCTGAACGAGGCTTTATAAGACCGAATAAAGCCTAAAAGGGGAGAAACATGTTTTCACGAGCCGGGAGTAGTATTACATAGTTTTTATTTATAATTATTACTAATTAAATTAGTTTCTATTCTTAATTAGGAAGTTTGACCAAAAGTCAAACCTTTAGCCCTGATTGGCTTGAATGAGGCATTATAAGAGCCAAATAGGACCCAAACAAGAGGAGAATATGATTTTCAAGAGTCGAGAGTAATATCACATAGTTTCTATATATAACTACTACTAATTAAACTTGTTTCTATTTTAATTTGAAAGTTTTACCAAAAGTGAAATTTTCAGCCCTAATTGGCTGAACTAGGCCTCATCAGAGCCAAACAGGACTCAAACGGGAGGAAAACAAGATTTTCAAGAGCAAAAAGCGGTATTACATTTCTTCAATTTATAATTATTTTCAATTAACCTTGTTTCTAGTATTAATTAGGAAGTTTGATTAAAAGTCAAACTTTCACCCCGATTGGCATGAACCAGGCCTTATAAGAGACGAATATGACCTAAACAGGGGACAAAACTTGGTTTTAAAGTGGAGGGAGTAGTATTATATAGTTTCTATATACAATTACGACTAATTAAACTAGTTTGTAGTCTTAATCTAGAAGTTTGACCAAAAGTCAAATTTTGAGCCCTGATTGGCCTTATCTACGCATTATAAGAGCCGAATAGGGCCTAAACGGGGAGAAAACATGATTCTCAAATGCCAGAAGTAGTATTACATAATTTATATATCAATTACTACTAATCAACCTTGTTCTAATGTTAATTGGAAGTTTGACAAAAGTTTAAACTCTCCACATGGATTAGTCAGAACTAAGCTATATAAGAGCTGAATAGGGCCTAAAAGGGGGATAAAATGAGGTTTTTATGAGCTGAGAGTAGTATTAAAAAGTTATTATGTATAACCACTATAAATTAAACTTTTTTCTATTTTTAATTTTGAAGTTTGACCGTAAGTCAAACTTTCAACCCCGATTTGTGAGAACTAGGCCTTATAAGAGTCAAAATGGGACCAAACGGGAGGAAAACATAGTTTTCAAGAGACGGGAGTTATATCACATAGTTTATAATTTCAATTTATTAAACTTTTTTCTATTCTTAATTTGGATTTTTTTCAGAAATCAAACTTTTAGCCCCGATTGACCTAAACTAGGACATATAAGAGTTAAAAAGGGGCCAAATCGGAGGAAAACATTATTTTCAAGAATTGATAGTTATATTACATAGTTTCTATGTACAATTACTGTAATTTTACCATGATTCTAGTGTTAATTTGGAAGCTTGACCAAGAGTAGTATTACATTATTTTTATGTATAATTACTACTAATTAAACTTGTTTCTATTCGTTATTGGGATGTTTTACTAAAAGACAAAATTTCAGCCCTGATTGGCCTGAATCAGGCCTTATAAGAGCAGAATAGGGCCCAAATAGGGAGAAAAGTTGGTTTCAAGAGCTGAGAGTAGTATCACATAGTTTACTACTAATTCAATTTGTCTCTATTTCTTAATCTGGAAGTTTAACTTTTGTCAAACTTTCAGCCCTGGTTGGCCTGAACTAGGCCTTATAAGAGCCGAATGGGACCAAATGGGAGGAAGATATGGTTTTCAAGTACCGTGAATGGTATTGTAAAGTTTCTATGTACAAGTACTACTGATTAACCTTATTTCTAAATTAATTGGGAAATTTGACTAAAAGTCAAATTCTAAAGCCCTGATTGGCCTGAACAAGGCCTTATAAAAGCCAAATTGGGTCCAAATGGGGAGAAAATACAGTTTTCAAGAGACGGGAGTAGTTTTACATTGTAACTTTGTATAATTACTACTAATTAAGCTTGTTTCAGGTCTTAATTTAGATGTTTGACTAAAAGTCAAATCTTCAGCCCTTATAGGCCTGAATTAGGCCTTGTAAGAGCCGAATAAGGCCGAAACTAGAGGAAATATTATTTTCAAAAGCTGAAAATAGTATCACATAGTTTCTATGTACAATTACTACTAATTAACCTAAGTTCTAATTTTAATTGGAAAGTTTGATTAAAAGTCAAAATTTCAATCCCGATTGGTCTGAACTAGGCCTTATAAGAGCCAAATAGGGCCCAGACAGGGAGAAAACATGGTTTTGAAGAGCCGAGAGCAGTATCATATAGTTTTTATGTATAATTTTGATTAATTAAACTTGTTTATATTCTTAATTTGGAACTTTTTAAAAATAATCAAACTTTTAGCCCTGATTGGCCTAAATTAGGCCATATAAAAAAGAGCTAAAAAAGGGTCCAAACAAGCGGAAAACTTGGTTTTCTAGAGCTGAGAGTTGTATTACATAGTTTCTATGTAAAATTACTGCTATTTTATCTTGTCTCTAGTGTTAATTGAGAAGTTTGAGTAAATGTCAAACGTTCAGCCCTGATTGGCCTAAATTAGGCCTTATACGAAATGAAAATGGCCCAATCGGGAAGAAAATACAATTTTCAAGAGCTGGGAATAGTATTACAATTTTTTTATGTATAATTACTACTAATTATACTTGTTTCTAGTCTTAATTAGAAAGTTTGATCAAAGTCAGACTTTCAGTCCCGAATGCTCTGAACTAGGTCTTATATGAGCCGAATATGACCTAAACAGAGAGAAAATATGGTTTTAAAGAGCCAGGAGTATTATTACATAGTTTCTCTATACAATTGTGGCTAATTAACCTTGTTTCTAGTTTTAATTGGAAAGTTTGACCAAAAGTCAAATATTCAGCCTCTGCTGGCCTGAACTAGACCTTATAAGAGCCGAAAAAGGCGCAATCGGGGAGAAACTACGATTTTCAAGAGCTGAGAGTAGTATTACATAGTTTTTATATATAATTACTACTAATTAAACTTGTTTCTGGTCTTAATTGGAGAGTTTGATCAAAAGTCACTCTTTCAGCCCAGATTGGCCTGAGTTAGACCTTTAAAAAGCCGAATATGACCTAAACAGGGAGAAAATATTGTTTAGGAGCTAGGAGTAGTATTACATAGTTTCCTTATATAATTACTACTAATTAAACTTGTTTCTACTATTAATTAGGAAGTTCGTCTAAAAGTCAAACTTTCAAGCTCGATTGGCCTGAACTAGACATTAAAAGAGCCGGGAGTAGTATCACATAGTTTTTATGTATAATTACTACAAATTAAACTTATTTCTATTCTTCGTTGGGAAGTTTGATAAAAAGTTAAATCTTCAGCCCCGATTGGCCTGAACTAAGTATTATGAAAGCCGAATAGGGCTCAAATAGGGAGAAAACATCTTTTCAAGAGCCGGGAGTAGTACTACATAGTTTTCATGTAAAATTACTATTAATTAAACTTGTTTCTATTCTTAATAAGAAAGTTTGA
The DNA here is from genome assembly GCA_038442645.1 of Agave tequilana. Lineage (NCBI taxonomy): Eukaryota > Viridiplantae > Streptophyta > Magnoliopsida > Asparagales > Asparagaceae > Agave > Agave tequilana. Next base: position 21,995 of record JAVJIF010028134.1, on the reverse strand, counting down.
CCAAAAGTCAAATCTTCAGCCCCGATTGGCCTCAACTGGGCATTATAAGAGTCAAATATGACCCAAACGAGAGGAAAATATGGTTTTCAAAAGCCGTAAGTGGTATTATATAGTATCTATATGCAATTTCTACTAAATAACCTTGTTTCTAGTGTTAACTAGTTTAACTTTTTTTAGGACTATTTAGAATTTTTACCAAATGTCAAATTTCAGCCCTAATTGGCCTGAACTAGGTCTTATAAGAGACGAATAGGGACCAAACTGGAGGAAAACAAGGTTTACAAGTGACGAGAATGGTATTACATAGTTTCTGTATATAATTACTACTAATTAACTTTATTTCTAGTGTTAAGTAGAAAGTTTGACCTAGAGTCAAATTTTCAGCCCGATTGGCCTGAATTAGGCAATATAAGAGCCGATTAGGGCCCAAACGGGAAAAAAAATGAGGTTTTCAAGAGCCGAGAGTAATATGACATAGTTTTTATGTGTAATCACCACTAATTAAACTATTTTCTAGTCTTAATATGAAAGTTTGACCAAAACCCAAACCTTCAGTTCTTATTGGCCTGAACTAGGCCTTATAAGAGCTGAATTGGGCCAAACGGGAGAAAAACATGGTATTCAAGTGCTGAGAGTGGATTATAGAGTTTCTATGCCCAATTATTAATAATTCACCTTGTTTCTTATGTTAATTAGGAATTTAGATCAAAAGTCAAACTTTCAGTTCTGATTGGCCTGAACTAGGCCTTATAAGAGCCGATTATGGCTCAAATGAGGTTTTCAAGAGCCGAGAGTCGTAATACATAGTTTTTATGTATAACTACTATTAATTAGACTAGTTTCTAGTCTGAATTGGGAAATTTTACTAGAAGTCAAACTTTCAACCCCGTTGGCCTGTTTTGGCCTTATAAGAGCCGATTAGGGTCTAAACAGGGAGAAAATGAGGTTTTGAGTATCGGGAGTAGTATGACATAGTTTCAAGTAATTACTATTAATTAAACTAGTTTCCAGTCTTAATTGAGAAGTTTACTAAAAGTTAAACTTTCAACCCCAATTGGCCTGAATTAGGCCTTATAAGAGTCGATTAGGGCCCAAACGAGGAGAAAACGTGGCTTTCAAGAGCCCGGAGTAGTATGATAGTGTTTTTATGAATAGTTACTACTAATTAAACTTATTTCTAATTTTTATTGGAAAGTTTGACCAAAAATCAAACTTTCAACACCGATTGGCCTGAACTAGGCCTTATAAGAGCCGAATAAGACCAAACGGGAGGAAAACATGATTTTTTAGGGCTGTCAATGGCATTACGTAGTTTCTATGTACAATTGATACTAATTAACCTTGTCTCTATTAAGTTCGACCAAAAGTTGTTTCAGCCCCAATTGGCCTGAACTAATCCTTATAAGAGCCGCCCAAACGAGGAGAAAATGAAGTTTTCAAGAGCTAAGAGTATTAATACATAATTTTTTTGCATAATTACTACGAATTGATCTAGTTCTAGTCTTAAGTGGGAAGTTTTACCAAAAATTAAACTTTCAGCCCTGATTGGCCTGGACTAGGCTTTATAAGAGCCGAATAGTAACCAAATAGGAGGAAAACATGTTTTCAAGGGTCGTGAATGGTATTGCATAGTTCTATGTACAATTACTACTGAGTAACCTAATTTCTAGTGTTACTAAGCTTGACTAAAAGTCAAACTTTAAAGCCCTGTTAACCTGAACCAGGCCTTATTGGAGCTGAATAGGGTCCAAATGGGGAGAAAATATAGTTTTAAAGAGCAGCGAGTAATATTACATAGTTTTTATATATAATTACTATTAATTAAACTTGTTTCTAGTTTTAATTGGGAAGCTTGACTAAAAGTAAAACTTTCAGCACCGATTAGCCTGAACTAGGCTTTATAAGAGCTGAATTTGGCCTAAACATGGAGAAAATATTGTTTTAAAGAGCCAAGAGTAGTATTACATAGTTTTTATGTACATTGTTACTAATTAAACTTGTTTCAATTCTTAATCAAGAAGTTTGTCCAAAAGTTTAAACTTTTAGCCCCGATTGGCCTGAACTAGGCATGATAAGAGCCAAACAAAATTCAAATAAGGAGAAAACAAGTTTTCAAAAGCCGGGAGTAGTATTACATAGTTTTTATGTATAATTACTACTAATTAAATTTGTTTCTATTCTTAATTGGAACTTTTACCAAAAGTCAAATCTCAGCCCCGATTGGCCTGAACTAGACATTATAAGAGCCGAATATGGCTCAAACAGGGAGAAAACATGTTTTCAAGAGTCGGGAGTAGTATTACATAGTTTTTATGTATAATTACTACCAATTAAACCTCTTTCTATTCTTAATTGGGAATTTTGACCAAAAGCCAAATCTTCAGCCCTGATTGGCCTGAACTAGGAATTATAAGAGCCGAACAGGACACAGACAGGAGAAAAAATATGGTTTTCAAGAACCATGAGTGGTATTACATACTTTCTATTTGCAATTACTATTAAATAACCTTATTTTTAGTGTTAATTGAAAGTTTGAACAAAGTCAAACTTTCAGCCCTAAAAGCCTGTACTAGGCTATTTAAGAGTTGAATAGGGCCTAAACGGTGAGAAAATGAGGTTTTCCAGAGAAAAGAGTAGTATTACGTAGTTTTTATATATAACTACTATAAATTAAACTTATTTCCGTACTTAAATTGAAAGTTTGACCAAAAGTCAAATTTTTAGCCCCGACTAGCCTGAAGTAGGCCTTATAAGAGTCAAATAGGGCCCAAACAGGGAGAACACATAATCTTAAAGAGTCGGGAGTAGTATTATAAAGTTTCTATTTACAATTACTATTAATTTAACTTTTTTCTAGCCCTAATCTGGAGTTTGACGAAAAGTCAAACTTTCAGTCCTGATTAGATTGAACTAGACTTTATATGAGCCGAATAGGGCCAAAAAGTGAGAAAATATGTTTTCAAGAGCCGGGAGTAGTATTATATAGTTTTATATATAATTACTACTAATTAAACTTGTTTCTATTATTAATTAGGAAGTTTGAATAAAAGTCAAACCTTCAGCCCTGATTGGCCTGAATGAGGCATTATAAGAGTCAAATATAGGACCCAAATGGGAGGAGAATATGATTTTTAAGAGCCGTGAATGGTATTGCATAGTTTTTATCTCAATTACTACTAATTAACCTTGTTTTTAGTGTCAATTGAAAGTTTGACCAAAAGTCAAACTTCAGCCCCAATTAGCCATAGGATCCAAATAAGAAGAAATGCACTTTCCAATAGCCGAGAGTATATTATATAATTTTATGTATAATTACCACTATTAAACTTGTTTCTAGTCTTAATTAGCAAGTTTTACTAAAAGTCAAACTTTCAGCCCCGACTGGCCTGAACCAGGCCTTATATGAGCCAAGAAAGGCCCAAACGGGGAGAAAATATGGTTTTTAAGAGCCGGGAGTAGTATCACATAGTTTCTATATGTAACTACTATTAATTAAACTTATTTCTATTCTCAATTTTGAGGTTTGACCAAAAATCAAACTTTCAGCCCCGAATTGGCTTGAACAAGGCCTTATAAGAACCCAATAGGGTCCAAACGGAGAGAAAATGCACTTTTCAAGAGCCAAGGGTAGTATTACATAGTTTTTATATATAATTACTACTAATTAAAGTTGTTTTTAGTCTTAATTGGGAAGTTTAAAGAAAAGTCAAACATTCAGCCCTTATTGGCCTGAACTCGGCCTTTAAGAGCCGAATATGACCCAAACGAAAGGGAAAATTTATTGTCAAGAGCTAATAGTATTACTACATAATTTCTATATATACAATTACAACTAATTAACTTTGTTCCTAGTGCTAATTAGGAAGTTTGATCAAAAGTCAAACTTTTAGCCTCTAATTGACCTAGACTAAGCCGTATAAGAGCCGAAAAGGGAACAAACAGAGAGAAAATGAAGTTTTCAATAGCTGGGAGTAGTATTATATAGTTTTTATGTATAATTACTACTGACTAAATTTATTTCTATTCTTAATTGGGAAGTTTTATCAAAAGTTAAACTTTCAACCCCGATTGGCCTGAACCTGGCCTTATCAGAGCAGAATAGGGCCCAAACGGGGAGAAAACATGGTTTTCACGAGCTGAGAATAGTATCATATAGTTTCTATGTATAACTACTACTAATTCAATTTCTTTCTATTCTTAAGTTGGAAGTTTGACCGAAAGTTAAACTTTCAACTCCGATTGACCTGAATTATGCCTTATTAGAGCCGAATAGGGCCCAAACTGGAGGAAAACATGGTTTCGAGAGGTAAGAGTGGTGTTACATAGTTTCTATGTACTATTACTGCTAATTATCCTTGTTTCTTACATTAATTAGGTATTTTGACCAAAAGTCAAACTTTTAACCCTGATTTGCGTGAACTAGGCCTTATAAGAAAGGAATAAGGTCCAAACAGGAACAAAATGTGATTATCAAAGACGGGAGTCATATTACATAGTTTTTATATATAATTACTTCTAATTAAACTTATTTCTTATCTTAATTAGGAAGTTTGATTAAAAGTCAAACTTTCACCCCGATTGACTTGAACTAGGAGCCGAAATGGCTTAAACAGGGAGTAAACTTAATTTTAAAGAGCTGCGAGTAGTATCACATAATTCTATATACAATTACTACTTCTTAAACTTGTTTCTAGTTTTAATATGGGAAGTTTGACTTTTGTCAAACTTTCAGCCCTGGTTGGTATGATTAGGCCTTATAGGAGCCGAATAGGGACCAAACATGAGGAAAACATGGTTTTCAGGGGCCGTGAATGGTATTACTAAGTTTTTATGTACAAGTACAACTGATTAACCTTGTTTCTAATATTAATTGAGAAATTTGACCATAAGTCAAACTTTAAAGCCCTTACTGGCCTAAACTAGGCCTTATAAAAGCTGAATAAGGTCCAAAAGTGGAGAAAATGTAGTTTTCAAGAGCCAGGGATAGTATTATATTGTAATTTTGTATAATTACTACTAATTAAACTTATTTCAAGTCTTTATTTAGAAGTTTGACCAAAAGTTAAATTTTTAGCCCTTATGCTAACTAGGCCTTATAAGAGCGGAATAGGGTCTAAACGGGAGGAAATATGCTTTTCAATAGCGGAAAGTGGTTTTACATAATTATTATGTACAATTACTACTATTTAACCTAGGTTCTAATTTTAATTGGAAAGTTGAACTAAAAGTCAAACTTTCAACCCCGATTGGCCTCAACTCGGCCTTATAAGAGCCAGATAGGGCCCGGACAGGGAGAAAATATAGTTTTCAAGAGCCAGGAGTAGTATCACATTATTTTTATGTATAATTTCTATTAATTAAACTTGTTTCTATTCTTAATTTAGATTTTTTTTCAGAAATCAAACTTTTAGTCCCGATTTCCTGAACTAAGCCATATAAGAGCTAAAAAGGGGCCAAACCAGAGAAAAACATGATTTTCAAGAGCTGAGAGTTATATTACATAGTTTTTATACACAATTACTGTTAGTTTTCAAGAGCTAAAATATTATTTTACCTTGTTTCTAGTGTTAATTTAGAAATTTGACCAAAAGTCAAATGTTCAGCCCCGATCAGCTTAATCTAGGCCTTATAAGAGCCAAAAAGGGCCCAATCGGGGTAAAATATGATTTTCAAGAGCCGAGAGTAGTATTACATAGTTTTATATATAGTTACTACTAATTTCACTTATTTCTAGTCTAAATTGGGAAGTTTGATCAAAGTCAGACTTTCTTTCCCGATTGGTTTGTACTAGCCCTATATGTGCCAAATATGACCTAAACTGAGAGCAAAAATGATTTTAGAGAGCAAGAAGTAGTATTACATAGTTTATATATACAATTCTGCTAATTAACTTTGTTTCTAATGTTAATTAGAAAGTTTGATAAAAAGTCAAATGTTTAGTCCCTATTGGCCTGAACAAGACCTTATAAGAGCCAAAAAATACGATTTTCAAGAACTGAGAGTAGTATTAAATAGTTATTATGTATAATTACTATTAATTAAACTTTTTTTTAGTCTTAATTGAGAAGTTTGATCAAAAGTCACTTTTCAGTCCCGATTAGCCTGAACTAGGCCTTATAAGAGCCGAATATGACCTAAATAGAGAAAACATTGTTTTAAAGAGCCAGGAGTAGTATTACATAGTTTCTATATATATTTACTACTAATTAAACTTGTTTCTACTCTTAATCAGGAAGTTTATCTAAACTTTCAGCCCCGATTGGCCTGAACTAGGCATTATTATAGCCGAAAAAAATTCAAACAGGGAGAAAACATGTTTTCAAGAGCCAGGAGTAGTATTACATAGTTTTTATATATAATTACTACTAATTAAACTTGTTTCTATTCTTAATTTGAAAGTTTGACCAAAAGTCAAATCTCAGCCCCAATTAGCATGAACTAGGCATTATAAGAGCCGAATAGGGCTCAAACGGGGAGAAAATTTATTTTCAAGAGCTGAGAGTAGTATTACATAGTTTTTATGTATAATTACTACTAATTAAACCCTTTTCTATTCTTAATTGGGAAGTTTGACCAAAAGCCAAATCTTCAGCCTCGATTGGCCTGAACTACTATGAATTATATGAGTCAAAAAGGACCCAAACGGGAGGAAAGTATGGTTTTCAAGAGCCATGAGTGGTATTGCATATTTTCTATATGCAATTGTTATTAAATAACCTTGTTTCTAGTGTTAATTGAAGGTTTGAATAATAGTCAAACTTTCAGCCCCGAAAGCCTGCACTAGGCCACATAAGAGTTGAATTGGGGCCTAAATAGGGAGAAAATGATGTTTTCAATGGTCGTGAATGGTGTTGCATAGTTCTATGTACAATTACTACTGATTAACCTTATTTCTAGTGTTAATTGGGAGGCTTGACTAAAAGTCAAACTTTAAAACTCTCCTGAACTAGGCCTTATTAGAGCTGAATAGGGTTCAAATGGGGAGAAAATGCAGTTTTCAAGAGCAGCGAGTAGTATTACATAGTTTTTATATATAATTACTACTAATTAAACTTGTTTCTAGTCTTAATTGAGAGGCTTGATTAAAAGTAAAACTTTCAGCGTCGATCGGCCTGAATTAGGCTTTATAAGGGTTGAATATGACCTAAACATGGAGAAAACATTGTTTTAAAGAGTCAAGAGTAGTATTACATAGTTTCTATGTACAAATGCTACTAATTAAACTTGTTTCTATTCTTAATCAGGAAGTTTGTCCAAAAGTCAAACTTTTAGCCCTGATTGGCTTGAACTTGGCATTATAAGAGCCAAATAAAATTCAAATAAGGAGAAAACATGTTTTCAAGAGCCGGGAGTAGTATTACATAGTTTTTATGTAAAATTACTACTAATTAAATTTGTTTCTATTCTTAATTGAAAAGTTTAACCAAAAGTCAAATCTCAGGCCCGATTGGCCTGAATTAGACATTAGAAGAGTCGGATAAGGGCTCAAATAGGGAGAAAATATGTTTTGAAGAGTCGAAAGTAGTATTATATAGTTTTTATGTATAATTACTACAAATTAAACTTGCTTCTATTCTTAATTGAAAAGTTTGACAAAAGCCAAATCTTCAGCCCTGATTGGCCTCAATTAGGAATTATAAGAGCCGAACAGGACTCAGACAGGAGAAAAATATGGTTTTCAAGAGTCATGAGTGGTAATACATATTTTCTATATGCATTTACTATTAAATAACATTGTTTCTAGTGTTAATTGAAAGTTTGAAAAAAGTCAAACTTTCATCCCTGAAAGCTTGTACTAGGCTATTTAAGAATTGAATAGGGCCTAAACGGTGAGAAAATAAGGTTTACCAAAGCAAGGTGTAGTATTACATAGTTTTTACATATAACTACTATAAATTAAACTTATTTCTGTACTTAATTTGAAAGTTTGATCAAAAGTCAAATTTTTAGCCCCGACTAGCCTGAAGTAGGCCTTATAAGAGCCAAATAGGGCCTAAATAGGGAGGACACAAAATTTTAAAGAGCAGGGTGTAGTATTATAAAGTTTCTATTTACAATTACTGTTAAATAAACTTGTTTCGACCCTTAATCTGGAAGTTTGACAAAAAGCCCCGATTGGGCTGAACTATGCTTTATAATAACGGAATAGGCCCAAAAAGGAGAGAGAACATGTTTTCAAGAGCCGGGAGTAGTATTACATAGTTTTATATATAATTACTACTAATTAAACTTGTTTCTATTTTAAAAAGGAAGTTTGAATAAATGTCAAACCTTCAGCCCTGATTGGCCTGAATGAGGCATTATAAGAACCAAATAGGATCTAAACAGGAGGAGAATATAGTTTTCAAGAGCCGTGAGTGGTATTGCATAATTTTTTTATCTAATTACTACTAATTAACCTTGTTTCTAACAAATTGGAAGTTTGACCAAAAGTCAAACTTTTAGCCCCGATTAGCCATAGGGTCCAAATAAAGAGAAATGCAGTTTCCAATAGCCTAGAGCATATTACATAGTTTTTATGTATAATTACCACTATTAAACTTGTTTCCAGTCTTAAATAGAAAGACCAAAAGTCAAACTTTCAGCCTCGACTGGCCTGAACTAGGCCTTATAAAACGGGGAGAAAATATGGTTTTTAAGAGCCAGGAGTAGTATCACATAGTTTATATGTATAACTACTAATTAAACTAGTTTCTATTCTTAATTAGATGTTTGACTAAACGTCAAACTTTCAGCCCCGAATTGGTCTGAACTAGGTCTTATAAGAACCCAATAGGGTCCAAACGGGGAGAAAATGTAGTTTTTAAGAGCTGGGGTAGTATTACATAGTTTTTATGTATAATTACTCCTAATTAAACTTGTTTCTAATCTTAATTGGGAGGTTTGATGAAAAGTCAAACCTTCAGCCCTTATTGGCCTTAACTAGGCCTTATAAGCGCCGAATAGGACCCAAAGGAAAGGAAAATATTGTTATCAAGAGCTGAGAGTGTTATTACATAGTTTCTATATATAATTATAACTAATTAACCTTTTTTCTAGTGCTAATGGAAAGTTTGATCAAAAGTCAAACTTTTAGCCCCGAATTGGCCTGGACTAAGCCGGATAAGAGCCGAATAGGTCCCAAACGGGGAGAAAATGAAGTTTTCAATAGGTGAGAGTAGTATTACATTATTTTTATTTATAATTACTACAAACTAAATTTGTTTCTATTCTTAATTGGAATGTTTTACCAATAATTAAGCTTTTAGCTCCGATTGGCCTGAACCAAGTCTTATAAGAGCATAATAGGGCCCAAACGGGGAGAAAACAAGGTTTTCAAGAGTTAGAAGTAGTATCACATAGTTTCTATATATAACTACTACTAATCAGTTTGCTATTCTCAAGTTGGAAGTTTGACCGAAAGTTAAACTTTCAGCCTCGATTGATCTGAATAATGCCTTAAAAGAGCCGAATAGGTCCCAAACTGGAGGAAAACATGATTTCAAGTGCTGAGAGTGGTGTATATATAATTAAACTTTCAACAAGGTTTCTATGTACAATTACTGTAATTATCCTTGTTTCTTATGTTAATTGGGTATTTTAACTAAAAGTCAAACTTTTAACCCGGATTGGCTTGAATTAGGCCTTATAAGATACAAATAAGGCCCAAACAGGGACAAAATATGATTATTTAGAGACGGAAGTCATATTACATAGTTTTTATATATAATTACTTCTAATTAAACTTTTTTCTAATCTTATTTAGGAAGTTTGATCAAAAGTCAAACTTTCACCCCGATTGGCCTGAACTAGGAGCAGGATATGGCTTAAAGAGAGAGTAAACTTGATTTTAAAGAGCCACGAGTAGTATTAAATAGTTTTTTATATAATTACTACTACTTAAACTTGTTTTAGTTTTAATCTAGAAGTTTGACTTTTGTCAAACTTTCAGCCCCTGGTTGGCTCGAACTAGGCCTTATAAGAGCCGAGTATGGACCAAATAGGAGAAAAACACGGTTTTCAAGGGCCATGAATCATATTGCAAAGTTTTTATGTACAAGTACAATTGATTAACCTTGTTTCTAATATTGATTGAGAAATTTGACCAAAAGTCAAACTTTAAATTCCTGGTTGGCCTGAACTAGGCCTTATCAAAGCTGAATAGGGTCCAAATGGGGAGAAAATGCAGTTTTTAAGAGCCGAGAGTAGTATTACATTATAATTTTGTAAAATTACTACTAATTAAACTTGTTTCAAGTCTTAATTTAGAAGTTTGACCAATAGTCAAATCTTCATCTCTTATTAGCCTGAACTAGGTCTTATAAGAGCGGAGTAGGGCCTAAATGGAAGAAAATACGGTTTTCAATTGCTTAAAGTGGTATTACATAGTTTCTATGTAATATTACTACTAAATAACCTAGGTTCTAATTTTAATTGGGGAGTTTAACTAAAAGTCAAACTTTCAACACCATTGGCCTGAACTGATCTTATAAGAGCCAAATAGGGCTCAGATAGGGAGAAAACATGATTTTCAGGAGCCGAGAGTTGTATCACATAGTTTTTATGTATAATTTCAATTAATTAAACTTGTTTCTATTCTTAATTTGAATTTTTTTAAGAAATCAAATTTTTAGCCTCGATTGACCTAAACTAGGCCAGATCGGAGGAAAACATGATTTTCAAGATCTGAGAGTTGTATTACATAGTTTCTATGTAAAATTACTGCTATTTTATCATGTTCTAGTATTAATTTGAAATTTTAACCAAAAGTCAAATGTTCAACCTCGATTGGCCTGAACTAGGCCTTATAAGAGCCGAAAAGGGCCCAATCGGGGAGAAAATGCGATTTTCAAGAGCTGGGAGTAGTATTACATAGTTTTTTATTCAGTTGCTACTAATTAAACTTGTTTCTAGTCTAAATTGGGAAGTTTGACCAAAGTCTGACTTTTAGTCCCGATTGGCTTGAATCTTATATGAGCTGAATATGACCTAACGAGAGAAAATAAGATTTTAAAGAGCTAGGAGTAGTATTACATAGTTTTTATGTACAATTAGTGCTAATTAATCTTGTTCCTAATGTTAATTGAAAAGTTCAGCAAAGAGTCCAACGTTCAGTCCCGATTAGCCTTAACTAGACCTTATAAGAGACGAAAAGGGCCCAATCGGGGAGAAAATATGGTTTGCAAGAGCTGGAAGTAGTATTACATAGTTATTATGTATAATTGCTACTAAAAAACTTGTTTCTAGTCTTAATTGTGAAATTTGATCAAAAGTCACTCTTTCAGCCCCGATTGGCTTCAACTAGGACTTATAAGTGCCGAATATGACCTAAACAGGGAGAAAACATTGTTTTAAAGAGCCAGGAGTAGTATTACATAGTTTCTATGTACAATTACTACTAATTAAACTTGTTTCTACTCTTAATCAGGAAGTTTGTTCAAAAGTCAAACTTTCAACCCCTATTAGCCTGACTTTGGTATTATAAGAGCAGAGTATGGCTCAAACAAGGAGAAAACATATTTTCAAGAGTCGGGAGTAGTATTATATAGTTTTTATATATAATTACTAATTAAATTTGTTTCTATTCTTAATTGTGAAGTCTGACCAAAAGTCAAATCTTCATTGCCGATTGGCCTGAACTAGGCATTATAAGAGCCGAATAGGACTCAAACAGGGAGAAAATACGTTTTAGGAGCCAGAAGTATTATTACATAGTTTCTATATATAACCACTACTAATTCAATTTGTTTCTATTCTTAAGTTAGAAGTTTGACTAAAAATTTAACTTTTCAGCCCCGTATGACTTGAATTATGCCTTCTATGAGCCGAATTAGGCCAAAACTGGAGGAAAATATGGTTTCGAGAGCTGAGAGTGGTGTTACTTAGTTTTATGTACAATTACCAATAATTATCCCTATTTCTTATTTTAATTGGACATTTTTACCAAAAGTCAAACTTTAAATTGAATTAGTAGTAATTATATATAGAACTATGGCATTTTTACCAAGAGTGGTGTTACACATGATTTTCAAGAGCCAAGAGTAGTATCATATAGTTTCTATATATAACTACTACTAATTAGACTTGTTTTTATCCTTAAGTTGAAAGTTTGACTAAAAGTCAAAACTTTCAGCCACAATTGAACTGAACCAGACCTTATAAGAGCGAAATAGGGCCCAAACGGGAGGAAAACATGATTTTCAAGAGACGAGAGTAGTATTACACAGTTTCTTTTATAAAATTACTACTAATTAAACTTGTTTCTCGTTTTAATTGAAAAGTTTAATCAAAAGTCAAAATTTCAGTACCGATTGGCCTGAACTAGGCCTTATAAGAGCCAAATATTGCCTAAACAGAGAGAAAACCTAGTTTAAAGAGCCAAGAGTGGTATTACATAGTTCCTATGTATAATTACTACAAATTAACCTTGTTTCTAATGTTAATTGAGAAGTTTGACAAATAGTCAAGCTTTCAACCCCGATTGGTCTTAACTAGGCCTTATGAGAGCTGAATTGGGTCCAAACAAGGAAAAATGAGGTTTTCAAGAGTCGGGAATAGTAATACATAGTTTTCATGTATAATTACTACTATTAAACTAGTTTCTAGTTTTAATTGGAAAGTTTTATTAAAAGTCAACTTTCTGCCCGATTGGCCTAAACTAAGCCTTATAAGAGCCGAATAGGGATCAAACGGGAGGAAAACATGGTTTTCAAAGGTTTTGAATGGTATTACATAGTTTATATATATTAATTACTACTAATTAATTTCATTTCTAGTGTTCTTGAGAAGTTTGACCAAAAGTCAAACTTTCAGCCCAAATTGGTTATAAGAGCCGAATTAGGCCCAAACAGGGATAAAACGAGATTTTCGAGGGAAGGTTGAACTAATACATAGTTTATATGTACAATTACTACTAATTTAACTTGTTTTAGGATTATTTGAGAATTTTCACCAAAAGTCAAATTTCAGCCCTGATTAGCCTAAACTAGGCCTTATAAGAGTCGAATGGGGACCAAACGGGAGGAAAACAAGGTTTACAAGGGACGTGAATAGTATTACATAGTTTCTATGTATAATTACTATTAATTAACTTTGTTTCTAGTGTTAATTGAAAAGTTTGACCTAGAGTCAAACTTCAGCCCTGATTTGCCTGAATTAGGCAATATAAGAGCCGATTAGGGCCCAAACAGGAAAAGATGAGGTTTTCAAGAGCCGATAGTAGCATGGCATAGTTTTTATGTGCAATTACTACTAATTAAACTATTTCTAGTCTTAATTTGAAAGTTTAACTGAAAACCATACCTTCACTTCTGATTGGCCCGAACTAGGCCTTATAATAGCTGAATGGGGCCAAACGGGAGAAAAATATGGTTTTCAAGTGCTGAGAGTGGATTATAAAGTTTTCTATGCATAATTATTACTAATTAACCTTATTTCTTATGTTAATTTGGAATTTTGATCAAAAGTCAAACTTTCATATCTGATTTGCCTCAACTAGGCCTTATAAGAGCCGATTAGGGCTCAAACGAGGTTTTCAAGAGCCGAGAGTAGTACTACATAGTTTTTATGTATAATTACTATTAATTAAACTAGTTTCTAGTCTTAATTAGGAAGTTTTACTAAATTCAAACTTTAAACCTCGATTGGCCTGAATTAGGCCTTATAAGAGCCGATTAGGGCCCAAACGGGGAGAAAATGAGGTTTTCAAGTGCTGGGAGTAATATGACATAGTTTCATGTATAATTACTACTAATTAAACTAGTTTCCAGTCTTAATTGGAAAGTTTACTAAAAGTTAAACTTTCAACCCAAATTGGCATGAATTAGGCTTTATAAGAACGATTAGGGCCCAAACGAGGAGAAAACGTGATTTTCAAGAGCCCGAAGTAGTATGACAGTGTTTTTATGTATAATTACTATTAATTAAACTTGTTTTTAATTTTTATTAGAAAGTTTGACCAAAAATCAAACTTTCAACACCGATTGGCCTGAATTAGGCCTTATAAGAGCCGAATGGGACCAAACGGGAGGAAAACATGGTTTTTAAGGGCCATCAATGGTATTACGTAGTTTCTATGTACAATTACTACTAATTAGCCTTGTCTCTAGTAAGTTCGACCAAAAGTTATTTCGGCCCCAATTGGCCTGAACTAGTCCTTATAAGAGCCGCCCAAACGAGGAGAGAACGAAGTTTTCAAGAGCTAAGAATATTAATACATAGTTTATTTTGCATAATTACTACGAATTGAACTAGTTTCTAGTCTTAATTAGGAAGTTTTACCAGAAATCAAACTTTCAGTCCTGATTGGCCTAGACTAAGCTTTATAAGAGCCGAATAGGAACCAAATGTGAGGAAAACATGATTTTCAAGGGTCGTGAATGATATTGCATAGTTTTATGTACAATTATTACTGATTAACGTTATTCCAAAAGTCAAACTTTTAGCTCCGATTGGCCAAAACTAGGCATTATAAGATCCAGATAAAATTCAAACAAGGAGAAAACATGTTTTCAAGAGTCGGGAGTAGTATTACTTTGTTTTTATGAATAATTACTACTAATTAAGTTTGTTTCTATTCTTAATTAAAAAGTTTGATCAGAAGTCAAATTTAAGCCCCGATTGGCCTGACATTATAAGAGCCGAATAGGGCTCAAACAAGGAGAACATTTTTCAAGAGTCGGGAGTAGTATTACATAGTTTTTATGTATAATTACTATAAATTAAACTTGTTTCTATTCTTAATTGGGAAGTTTGACCAAAAGCTAAATCTTCAGGCCAGACTGGCCTCACCTAGGAATTATAAGAGCCGAACAGGACTCAGACAGGAGGAAAACATGATTTTCAAGAGCCATGAGTAGCAATACATATTTTCTATATGCATTTACTATTAAATAACCTTGTTTTTAGTGTTAATTGAAAGTTTGAATAAAAGTCAAACTTTCAGCACTGAAAGCCTGTACTAGGCTAGTTAAGAGTTGAATAGGGCCTAAACGGTGAGAAAATGAGATTTTCTAAAGCAAGGTGTAGTATTACGTAGTTTTGATATATAACTACTGTAAATTAAACTGATTTCTGTACTTAATTTGAAAGTTTGATCAAAAGTAAAATTTTTAGCACCGACTAGCATGAAGTAGGCCTTATAAGAGCCAAATAGGACCCAAACAGGGAGAACACATGATTTTAAAGAGCCAGGTGTAGTACTACAGAGTTTCTATTTACAATTACTATTAATTAAACTTGTTTCTAGCCTTAATCTGGAAGTTTGACGAAAAGCCCTAATTGGCCTGAACTAAGATTTATAACAACGGAATAGGCTCAAAAAAGAGAGAGAACATGTTTTCAAGAGCCGGGAGTAGTATTACATAGTTTTATATATAATTACTACTAATTAAACTTGTTTCTATTCTTAAAAAGGAAGTTTGAACAAATGTCAAACCTTCAACCCTGATTGGCCTGAATGAGGCATTATAAGAGCAAAATAGGATCCAAATAGGAGGAGAATATGGTTTTCAAGAGCCGTGAGTGGTATTGCATAGTATTTATATCTAATTCTAGGGTTAATTAAAAGTTTGACCAAAAGTCAAACTTTCAACCCCGATTAGCTATAGGAAATGCAATTTCCAATAGCCAAGCGTATATTACATAGTTTTTATGTATAAGTACAGCTATTAAACTTGTTTCCAGTCTTAATAAGAAAGTTTTACTAAAAGTCAAACTTTCAGTCTCGATTGGCCTGAACCAGGCCTTATAAGAGCCAGAAAGGCCTAAACGGTGAGAAAATATGATTTTTAAGAGCTGGGAGTAGTATCACATAGTTTATATGTATAACTATTACTAATTAAACTAGTTTCTATCTTAATTTAGAGGTTTGACTAAACGTCAAATTTTCAGCCCCGAATTGGCTTGAACTAGGTCTTATAAGAACCCAATAAGGTCCAAACGGGGAAAAATATAGTTTTTAAGAGCTAAGGGTAGTATTACATAGTTTTTATATATAATTACTACTAATTAAACCTTTTTCTAATTTTAATTGGGAGGTTTGATGAAAAGTCAAACCTTTTGCCCTTATTGGCCTTAACTAGGCCTTATAAGAGCCGAATAGGGCCCAAACGAAAGGAAAATATTGTTGTCAAGAGTTGAGAGTGTTATTACATAATTTCTATATTCAATTACAACTAATTAACCTTATTTCTAGTGCTAATTGGGAAGTTTGATAAAAAGTCAAACTTTTAGCCCCGAATTGGCCTGGACTAAGCCGTATTAGAGCCGAATAGATCCCAAACGGGGAGAAAATGAAGTTTTCAATAGGTGAGAGTAGTATTACATTATTTTTATTTATAATTACTACAAACTAATTTTGTTTCTATTCTTAATTGGAATGTTTTACAATAGTCAAACTTTCAGCCCCGATTGACCTGAACCAGGTCTTATAAGAGCATAATAGGGCCCAAACGGGGAGAAAATATGATTTTCAAGAGCTGGAAGTAGTATCACATAGTTTCTATGTATAACTACTACTAATTCAGTTTGTTTCAATTCTCAAGTTGGAAGTTTGACGAAAGTTAAACTTTCAACCCCGATTGATCTGAATTATGCCTCAAAAGAGCCGAATAGGGCCCAAACTGGAGAAAAATATTATTTCGAGAGCTGAGAGTGGTGTTACATTGTTTCTATATACAATTACTGCTAATTATCCTTGTTTCTTGTGTTAATTGGATATTTTAACTAAAAGTCAAACTTTTAATCCCGATTGGCTTGAATTAGCCCTTATAAGATACAAATAAGGCCCAAACAGGGACAAAATATAATTATCCAGAGACGAGAGTCGTATTACATAGTTTTTATATATAATTACTTCTAATTAAACTTGTTTCTAGTCTTATTTGGGAAGTTTGATCAAAAGTCAAACTTTCACGATTGGCCTGAACTTGGTGCTGGATATGGCTTAAACAGGGAGTAAACTTGATTTTAAAGAGCCGCGAGTAGTATTTCATAGTTTTATATATAATTACTACTACTTAAACTTGTTTCTAGTTTTAATCTAGAAGTTTGACTTTTGTTAAACTTTCAACCCCTGGTTGGCTTGAACGAGGCCTTATAAGAGCCGAGTTAGGGACCAAACAGGAGAAAAACATGGATTTCAAGGGCCGTCAATGGTATTACAAAGTTTCTATGTATAAGTACAACTGATTAACCTTGTTTCTAATGTTGATTGAGAAATTTGACCAAAAGTCAAACTTTAAAGTCCAGGTTGGCCTGAACTAGGCCTTATCAAAGCTGAATAGGGTCCAAACGGGGAGAAAATGTAGTTTTTAAGAGCCGAGAGTAGTATTACATTGTAATTTTGTATAATTACTACTAATTATACTTGTTTCAAGTTTAATTTAGAAGTTTGACCAAAAGGCAAATCTTCATCCCTTATTAGCCTGAACTAGGTCTTATAAGAGCGGAATAGGGCCCAAACGGGAGGAAATATGGTTTTCAATAGCTTAAAGTGGTATTACATAGTTTCTATGTACAATTACTACAAAATAACCTGGTTTCTAATTTTAATTGGGAAATTTAACTAAAAGTCAAACTTTCAACCCAGTTGGCCTGAACTAGTCTTATAAGAGCTAAATAGGGCCCAGACAGGGAGAAAACGTGGTTTCAAGAGCTGAGAGTTGTATCACATAATTTTTATGTATAATTTCAATTAATTAAACTTGTTTCTATTCTTAATTTAGATTTTTTTAAGAAATTAAATTTTTAGCCCGATTGGCCTAAACTAGGTCATATAAGAGCTAAAAAGGGGCCAGATCGGTGAAAAACATGATTTTCAAGAGCTGAGAGCTGTATTACATAGATTCTATGTAAAATTACTGCTATTTTACCATGTTTCTAGTATTAATTTGGAAGTTTGACCAAAAGTCAAACGCTTAGCCCCGATTGGCCTGAACTAGGTCTTATAAGAGCCAAAAAGGGCCCAATCGAGGAGAAACTGTGATTTTCAAGAACTAGGAGTAGTATTACATAGTTTTTATGTACAGTTACTACTAATTAAACTTGTTTCCAGTCTAAATTGGGAAGTTTGACCAAAGTCAGACTTTCAGACTTGATTGGCCTGAACTAAGCCTTATATGAGCTGAATATGACCTAATAGAGAGAAAATATGATTTTAAAGAGCCAGGAGTAGTATTGCATAGTTTTAATGTATAATTGGTGCTAATTAACCTTATTTCTAATGTTAATTGAAAAGGTCAACAAAAAGTCCAACGTTGAGTCCCGATTAGCCTGAACTAGACCTTATAAGAGACGAAAAGGGCCCAATTAGGGAGAAAATATGGTTTGCAAGAGCTGGGAGTAGTATTACATAGTTATTATGTATAATTGCTACTAACTAAACTTGTTTCTAGTCTTAATTGGAAATTTGATCAAAAGTCACTCTTTCAGCCCCGATTGGCTTCACTAGGACTTATAAGAGCCGAATATGACCTAAACAGGAAGAAAATATTCTTTTAAAGAGCCAGGAGTAGTATTATATATTTTTATGTACAATTACTACTAATTAAACTTGTTTCTACTCTTAATCGGGAAGTTTATCCAAAAGTCAAACTTTCAGCCCCTATTGGCCTGAACTAGGTATTATAAGAGCAGAATATCGCTCAAACAAGGAGAAAACATGTTTTTAAGAGTCGGGAGTAGTATTATATAGTTTTTATATATAATTACTACTAATTCAATGTGTTTCTATTCTTAATTGTGATGTCTGACCAAAAGTCAAATCTTCATTCCCGATTAGCCTGAACTAGGCATTCTAAGAGCCGAATAGGACTCAAACAGGGAGAAAATATGTTTTCAGGAGTTAAAAGTAGTATTACATAGTTTCTATGTATAACCACTACTAATTCAATTTGTTTCTATTCTTAAGTTGGAAGTTTGACTAAAAGTTTAACTTTTCGGCCCCGAATGACCTGAATTATGCCTTAAATGAGCCGTGAGTGGTATTGCATAGTTTTTATATCTAATTACTACTAATTAACCTATTTCTAGGGTTAATTGAAAGTTTAACCAAAAGTCAAACTTTCAACCCCGATTAGCCATAGGGTCCAAAGAAAGAGAAATGCAGTTTCCAATAGCCGAGAGTATATTACATAGTTTTTATGTATAATTACCACTATTAAACTTGTTTCCAATCTTAATTAGAAAGTTTTACCAAAAGTCAAACTTTTAGCCTCGACTGGCCTGAACCAGGCCTCATAAGAGCTGAGAAAGGCCCAAACAGGGAGAAAATATGATTTTTAAGAGCCGGGAGTAGTATCACATAGTTTATATATGTATGACTACTACTAATTAAACTAGTTTCTATTCTTAATTTAGAGGTTTGACTAAACGTCAAACTTTCAGCCCCGAATTGACTTGAACTAGGTCTTACAAGAACCCAATAGGGTCCAAACAGGAAGAAAATGCAGTTTTTAAGAGCTGGGGGTAGTATTACATAGTTTTTATGTATAATTACTACTAATTAAACTTGTTTCTAATCTTAATTGGGAGGTTTGATGAAAAGTCAAACCTTCAGCCCTTATTAGCCTTAACTAGGCCTTATAAGAGCCAAATAGGGTCCAAACGAAAGGAAAATATTGTCGTCAAGAGCTGAGAGTGTTATTACATAGTTTCTATATTCAATTACAACTAATTAACCTTATTTCTAGTACTAATTGGGAAGTTTAATAAAAAATCAAACTTTTAACCCTGAATTGCCTGGACTAAGCCGCATAAGAGCCGAATAGGTCACAAACGGGGAGAAAATGAAGTTTTCAATAGGTGAGAGTAGTATTACATTGTTTTTATTTATAATTACTACAAACTAAATTTGTTTCTATTCTTAATTGGAATATTTTACCAATAGTCAAACTTTCAGCCCCGATTGGCCTTAACTAGGTCTTATAAGAGCATAATAGGGCCCAAACGGGGAGAAAACATGGTTTTCAAGAGATGAAAGTAGTATCACATAGTTTCTATGTATAACTAGTACTAATTCAGTTTGTTTCTATTCTCAAGTTGGAAGTTTGACCGAAAGTTAAACTTTCAGCTCCGATTGATCTGAATTATGCCTCAAAAGAGCCAAATAGGGCCCAAACTGGAGGAAAATATGGTTTCGAGAGCTGAGAGTGGTGTTACATGTTTCTATGTACAATTACTGCTAATTATCTTATTTCTTGTGTTAATTGGATATTTTAACTAAAAATCAAACTTTTAATCCTGATTGGCTTGAATTAGGCCTTATAAGATACGAATAAGGCCCAAACAGGGATAAAATATGATTATCCAGAGACGGGAGTCATATTACATAGTTTTTATATATAATTTCTTCTAATTAAACTTATTTCTAGTCTTATTTGAAAGTTTGATCAAAAGTCAAACATTCACCCCGATTGGCCTGAACTTGGAGCCGGATATGGCTTAAACAGGGAGTTAACTTGATTTTAAAGAGCCGCGAGTAGTATTTCATAGTTTATATATAATTACTACTACTTAAACTTGTTTCTAGTTTTAATCTGGAAGTTTGACTTTCGTCAAACTTTCAGCCCCTGGTTGGCCTGAACGAGGTCTTATAAGAGCCGAGTTAGGGACCAAATAGGAGAAAAACATGGTTTTCAAGGGCCATGAATGGTATTAGAAAGTTTTTATGTACAAGTACCACTGATTAACCTTGTTTCTAATATTGATTGAGAAATTTGACAAAAAGTCAAACTTTAAAGTCCTGATTTGCCTGAACTAGGCCTTATCAAAGCTGAATAGGGTCCAAACGGGGAGAAAATGCAGTTTTAAGAGCCGAGAGTAGTATTACATTATAATTTTATATAATTGCTACTAATTAAACCTGTTTCAAGTTTAATTTAGAAGTTTGACCAAAAGTCGAATCTTCATCCCTTATTAGCCTGAACTACGTCTTATAAGAGCGGAAATTTGCCCAAATGGGAGGAAATATGGTTTTCAATAGCTTAAAGTATTATTACGTAGTTTCTATGTACAATTACTACTAAATAACCTGGGTTCAAATTTTAATTGGGAAGTTTAACTAAAAGTCAGCTTTCAACTCCAATTGGTCTGAACTGGTCTTATAAGAGCCAAATAGGGCCCAGACAGGGAGAAAACATGGTTTCAAGAGCAGAGAGTTGTATCACATAGTTTTTTTATATAATTTCAATTAATTAAACTTGTTTCTATTCTTAATTTGGTTTTTTTAAGAAATCAAATTTTTAGCCCCGATTGACCTAAACTAGGCCATATAAGAGCTAAAAAGGGGCCAGATCAGAGGAAAACATGATTTTCAAGAGCTGAGAGTTGTATTACATAGTTTATATGTAAAATTAATGCTATTTTACCATGTTCTAGTATTAATTTGAAAGTTTGACCAAAAGTCAAACGTTCAGCCCCGATTGGCCTGAACTAGGTCATATAAGAGCCGAAAAGGGCCCAATCAGGGTGAAAATGCGATTTTCAAGAACTAGGAGTATTATTACATAGTTATGTACAGTTACTACTAATTAAACTTATTTTTAGTCTAAATTGGGAAGTTTGACCAAGTCAGACTTTCTGTCCCGATTGGCCTGAACTAAGCCTTATATGAGCTGAATATGACCTAACAGAGAGAAAATATGATTTTAAAGAGTCACTAGTATTGCATAGTTTTAATGTATAATTGGTGCTAATTAACCTTATTTCTAATGTTAATTGAAAAGTTCAGCAAAAAGTCCAACGTTCAGTCCCGATTAGCCTGAACTTACTAAACTTGTTTCTAATCTTAATTGAAAATTTTGGTCAAAAGTCACAATTTCAGCCCCGATTGGCTTCAACTAGGACTTATAAGAGGCGAATATGACCAAAACAGGAAGAAAACATTGTTTTAAAGAGCCAGGAGTAGTATTACATAGTTATATGTACAATTAATACTAATTAAACTTGTTTCTACTCTTACTCAGGAAGTTTGTCCAAAAGTCAAACTTTCAGCCAATATATATATATATATATAT